>JAMLFT010007852.1:0-14342 GCA_026544285.1 Pachyrhizus erosus | reverse complement strand
AGAGAGAAGTTGCATTAATATATATTTTAAAAAAATCATTGATAATAATAATATTTTTAAAAATATATATAAATATAAGATAAATTTATTATTATCAATTAAATTAATTATACTTTTTAAATTTTAATAAATTAAATAATTAGATCTTATAAATGAAAATAAAGATAGTAGCAATATTTAATTTAAAAAAAGTGAACAAAATGTAACTATAACTTCTACAATTCGGAAAGTGTTTTCTCTATTAATAAAAATATTATTATTTTCTTTTAACAACTTTAAATTATCTAGGACGTATATTAATTATATTATTGATAGTAGGATGAAAATTTTGTTGCACTTTTCCAGCGGTAGAAAGCCAAATGTATTGTGAAATGATTTTTGTGGAGCGATGAACGTTGGTGCTTTGTTGGACACTCTCACTCAATTGAATAGTTCTAATGTCGTAAAAATAACTTGGATTCTTTCTAACCAAATTTATCTTCAGCAATTACTCCATAAAATCTGAACCATTGATTAGTTATTACAACAGTAGTTAAAAGAGAGAGAACGTGATCAACGATTGAGATTTGTTGGCAAAAGATTCCTGCTTTATAGAGGTAATAAAGGATCTGAGTTTCATCAAGCTTTGTAATATTAACTCCATTTACTATATCATATATGTTTTCTCTCTCAAGTTATTGAATTAAGTTGTTTATAAACAACATTACAAATTATAAAGAAAATTATAAAAGAAATTTCCATAGATTTTCTCAACTAATTTATTAGTGATATTTATATTAGTGAATATCAATAATTTTTTTACATGTAGGGAATATTAATATCTATATTGTAGTCTATTAATATTTTTTGTAAAAATATATTATAAGGTTAAATATTTTACATAAAAGAATGTTAATATTTAAATTATTATGAAAATTATTCTAAATTTTTTGTCTCTCTTCTTGACTTTGACGATAATTAATTTTTATTAAAAATTTAATTAACTATTTTTAATATAATTTTTTTTAATATTTCTTTTCACTCAAAACATTCGAATACAAAACCTTCTTTAAAAAATTCGAGCCGAATTTCATTTCATCCAATAACTTGTTAATAATTAATATTTAATATAATATAAATTGTTAAATGTGATTTTCATATAAATTATGTTTTAATTACTATTATATTTTTTATTTTCTACAAGAGTTTGACTTCTAACTAATGACATAAATGTCAACTTATAGTAAATATTTATATCTAGAAATTATATAAAAACCAGAAGAAGTAAATATCCCTTACACAAAGATTAAAAAAAAAAAACGTACACAAATATATTAAGATTTAGAGCTAAACTACGTACATCACATAGTAATGAAATTTTTTATTATAAAGGACATTAACATTTATGTTATAAAATTAAATTTTAATATATCATGGTAAGATAAGTGTGAAAATATATCAAATCGATATCAATATTTATCATGAAAATATATTAATATCTAAAACAAAACTAATTAGTTTTTATATTGTAAAGTAATCCTCTTCCACATTGACATTGAATACTTTACATAAAACATATTAATACTTAAATATTTATACTTTAATATTTGATATAATTTTCATATTAATATACAATTTTAAATATAAAATTTATATTTTTAATCATTTCTATCTATATCAAAAATCTATTTACACTTTCTTTTTTCCATGAATTTTGGATTTTTTTCACCTTTTATATATATCTCATGCACAAGTAAATATATAATACAGAGATAAATATTAACGTGTACACTATTAGTTTTATATCCATTTTCTATTCTATTCTATTTATATTTATAACTTTCATTTCATTTTTACTTTATAATGCATTTATTTATGTTTGATACCGAGTGTTTTTTTTTTAAAATTTGTTTTCATTTGAAAAATTAACAGCTAATAAAATATCATGATAATACTATCGTTAATAATTTTTATTAAAGGAAATTATGAAATGTGCGATGTAGGATGAGAATCCTTTTCAACTCAGCAACTCCTTTTTTTTATTTATATATATCTTTTGCTTTTTGTAATTATTATTTTTTAAATATACTCTTTTGGGAAGCTACAATAATCTTTTTTATTTATCTAATTTAATAAAAAATTTATCAAATGTTTTTATTTTTAATTATAAATTAATTGAATAAAATTTAAAATTCTAAATACTAAGGAGTTACAATTTGAGAATTAATATTTATGCACCTTATGAATTAAGCATGTTTTAATACATCAACTCAAAAACGAATTAACTAGATATGATAATAGTTTCTAATTTCCTTAGTGATTCTTAGTCAGAACACTCAGAAGAGTCTTCTTCCTCTAGTGATTCTTTCCTTCCTTTTTTATTATTAGCTTTGACTGGGGCCAAGCTTGTAAAAGAATTTTCATTTGGAGAGGGTTATGCACGTCGAGGAGCAACGGGAACATCAGGTGGGACCCCAACATGTTTGGGTGGTAGTGTTTGCGTTAGGATGACAAAGATATCTATGTAATAAAATTGCCAAGGAGTTAAAGCATTAGGAGACCTAAATGCAAATCTCACAAAGTCTGTGAATGTGTCATCTCCAACCAATGGGTTATAGGTCCATCGTCCTCCTAAGGGTTTGACCGTCAAGTGAAACAAAGGGTGGAATTTATCTACCATCAGTATCTAAAAGGTAGGGGATTATAAGAATGAGTCGTATATTCTTAAACACACACACAAGTATATCATTTCTACTATCGCGTACTTTCACCTCATCGTAACATGCCTAATTAGGATTTTTAATCGTTAGGACCCTTCGTAGCCTTCATTGCTCCTATCTTCCGAAGGGCTTATACGAGTGCGTCATTAAAATCCAAATCTGCATTTTGGGTCGACGATCGAGAGTATATATCCTGCCTGGTACTTGATCCAAGATACTCTCAACCATATCTTGATAATGTTCCACTTTGTCGAGGACGCGAAGCCGGTTCCGTGACACTCTCTTTTCTTCAAACAATTCACAACTTGACACCTTATCTACCTTGAATGACTCACTAGAGACTGCATACATTCCTCAAATACCTTCTGTGGTTAGCCCATGTAATCTCCATTTTTAATTCTCACTCGTTATATTTTTTTATTCGTTCTTCTGTTCTCACTTTCATTTATCAATTACCATTTTGGTACTAGTTTTGAGCGCAAAAGTAAATTTTTGTGATGACTTTCTTTAAATCAATTAAATGATCATCACTCAAGGTTCATTTAATCTTTTGTTTGAGCAAATTTCTCAAACTGTCATATTTTCATATCTCATTTTCTATCGTAGGGTTATATACCTAGTTACTATCTACTTAAGATAGTTTCATAAAACACAAAGGCTTTTCTACTAATAGTAGAGATATTAAATACACACAATTATCATTATACAGCATAGAAATACTAATATCACTGATTAAATAAAATTTCAAACAATATAATAGTGTTTATAATCAGAATAGCAAGAAAATGATAAAATAATTTTTTCTTAAATTTCTATCTTTATTATTATTATTACTATTATTATTATTATTATTTTTTATTTTTTTATTTTTTACTATTCTCACTTCCCTCTATGCTACTATTTGCACCTCCTATCTTATTATTCTCACTCCCTTTTGTGTTACTATTTGCATCCTTTGTCTTATTGTTTTCATCTCCTTCATCGTCTTCTTCCTTCTTTTGTTTCTTCTTCAAATTTTTACTAATTTTTATTGTTTTGGGCTTATTTTTAATTTATTACATTCCAGAAAATATTTCTAATTCAAAATGAAGTCTAACTACCACTTAAGTGAAGAACTCCTATATTTTGTAATGGCAGAAAATCAATGATTGTCAGAGGGATTTTCAAATTTTAAATTTTCCTAATTCTTGGTTGTTTTGAATGATTTAAGGTGCTAAAATATGATTAACATAATCATAAACGAATTTGTAAAAAGATATTGAAGAATAAACTACTCCTCCTGCCTCAATTTTGATTTTCCAGCGAAGCTCCAATGACCAAGCAAAAACGCGATTCCTTGATCTTTTCTTCTAATTTCTTGAGCAGAGACAAAGCTTGATTCAAATCGAAACTGTCTATGACAGGAAATGAAGAGAAGATTTTGAATATGTGGGGAATTTAGTCAATCAATTCTTTTGTTTTGCGTCCTTTTTGTCTTCATCTTCCTCCTTATTTATACAGTTCCAGCATCCCCTTTTTAGGCTTATTTTATTCACCAAGTATGGACGAGGTTGGTTGGAGCAGTCATAGGTACAAACATAGCTCGACTACAACTTAGCGGCCATGGGAGCTCGAGGTAGGAGTTGATTCAACAGTTTCAATGGCGATATATGGTTTTTGAGAAAGGATATATACAATTTGTTTGCTTATTTTTTCAACGATAGACCTAGCAGTTTAATGACAACTCTCCTCTCCTTTCTTTAGCGCCTTCCAAAAGGGATGTGGGTTCGAATTTGCTCTACCTGTTTTTTTCATTCTAGCCAAGGGTCCTGAGTTCGACCGAGTCCTACCTCTTTCCCTTTATCCTCTTTTCTTTTTCTTAATTTTCTTTTTCTTTCATTTTCTATTTATATTTTTAAAATTATTATTTTAGTTTAAATTTTTTTTCTAAAATTTTAATAAATTCTTTCTTATTTTTCTCTTCCTATTCCTATATTCTCTCCCACTAAAATATTTATTTATTTTTATAATTCTATTTATTTTCATTTAATTTAATATTTATATATTTATATTTATTTAATAAAATTCTAATTCTTACTTCTAAAATTTAAATTATTATTTTAAATTTTTATCTTCTTATTTCTACTCTTTTCCTTTTACTTCTATTTATTTTTATAACTTCCATATCTATTTTATATCTTTTATTTCAAAATTAAAATATTCTTATAAATATTAATTTATTTATTAATTTATTTAAATCTATTTTACCAAAAAATCATTAATCTCAACTAATTATAATCTCTTCATTCTAAATTATATTATCTCCTAAATTTAAATAATATTTTTTCTAAATTTAAATTCTAATATCAAATAAACTAAAATATTTCAAAATAAATTACAAATTTCTAATTCAAGACTATTTTCCTAAATATAATTTATTTATTGTAAAATAGAATGTTACATTGATCCTTCTTTTTCATTTTCATTAAGTTTAATCTCTCAATCCAATTTTGTAGCTTAGTTACAATCGAAATTTACTTTGGTGAAATATCAACTTATTGTCATGTTGCTTAGTTGAACATATATAAGTTCACTTTTCAATAATTATAGTTTCATATTACTCTTCTTTATAAATAGTGTGGTAGATATTCCAAGTCTCCTTCCTTATATTTAAGTCCTTAAGTTGCTTTAAAATTTAATTCTCCACAATTATAAAAAACACTTACATAACCTTCTCAATTTTAATATTTTTTTTTCTCCTCCATATTGATTGATGAGGTTGTTTTTGCACTACCAAAAACACTTTATAACTCTTATCCAAAACATCATATAAATATTTCATATATCACAATTATCGTTATTCATTATTAAATTTTTTTATCAAACTGATTAAATATGTTAGATCTACCATCGTAATTGAGTAGGAGGACCTAACACTCAACCAATCTAAGTCTCAAACCAACAACTATCATAGTCTCAAAATATATTGTAATACAGTCAATTCTAAAATCAATCTCCAACTATAAACATTTGAAAAACACACTAAATTAAGTAAATAAGTCTTAAATTACCTACTTTGATACCAATTATAAAAAAAAAAAAGAGAAATAATTAGAACATGTTTTTCTTTTTCTATATTTTTTTCTGTTCTCCTTAATTTTCTTTTATATAAATAAGAGGAATGTAATAAAATTACAACTAGCTTTCATTTATGATAAACATTCTTGTAATACAAGTAATTTTTACTACTTGTATCAAACAACCGTAACACCTTAAACAAAAAATAGTATTCCAGTATTTCTTAACAATTATTTGTCTTTTTTATACATACTTTATACTTAACTATTTCTTTGAAGTTTCCCACATATGTTAATTTTAAAAAAAACTCATCCCATTTTTTTATATTTCTACCTTTTGGGGCCAATCCTTTTTCGGTTTTTTACTCTGGCCCAATTGTCCATACGTAGTTATTGGTTCCGCAGCATTCAAATTCAGGGCATAGCCGGCCAACTCCAGAACCTTCTTCTTAACCAAAAATGGAGAGACACGTGTCCTTCAACCACTGCGCCACGACATTCATAAAACTTTAAAACCCTAAAACCCTAACTAAACCTTTCGCTTCTCCCTCTATATACAAAGTAGCTACCTTTTCTATTCCTTCATCACTCACAAAACAGAGTTCACAGAGAAACATCACCAAATTTGGAAATGGCAACAAGAACGCTGTTGAAGCTGAAGCCAAACTTGAACCTCCCACTGCGTTTCTTCCGCAACCCCACTTTGGTCCTGACCCGACCCGTTCCCCCGTTTGCCAGCCCCTCGCTCTCCCTCTTCAAACCATCCACTGTTTCGTTCCCGGGCATGCTCGCAAGGCAAATGGGCACTGCGAGGTCGCCACGTGGCGCTTCTGGAAAGAACGATGATGACGACGACGATTACGACGACGATGACGAGGATGTCGACGATGACGATGAGGGTCACGTCGATCTTGAGGATGAGTTCGACGATTCCGCAGGTGACCACTTTGATGACGAGGAAGAATAGAATTAAATGCAGGTGACTTTTTAAAAATTAAAATTAAAATATTGTTTTTTTTTTTTTTTTTCGGTATCTGTTATCGATTTCGGATAAATTACGGTTGTCTTGTTCTACTGTTGAATTTTACTTCAATCTTTGTAACTCATGTGACAAGAGCATCATTTGCTAGAACAAACTAAATCTGATTTTCATCTTTTCGTGATATTGGAAGAGTGATCACATTGCGTTGCGTTAAAAAGGAACTAAAACTGAGATGGATTTTGTTTTTCTGTTAATCAGCGTAAACATGATTCTCAACGACGTCAAATAATTAGTAGGGAAAGAAGAAATTGAGGATTAAGAACAAGAAGGAACTTTGTCATTATTTGTTTCAAACTGTGCAACCTACGAATCTCTGGTTAAACTTATTAACTCATTAATTTCGGTATCAGATATTTTGGTCCTAGCATTAACATCAGGCAAGAATTTCTAGTAATGTAAAAGCACTACAAAAAAACAATGCAACAATAATCAATCGCTACAAATGAAAAAACAAGGATTAAGTTAATAGTTTAAACCCTTTATTTTTTTTTAACAATGATTTCATACAAACATATGTTCCAAAAATCACTGCCAAACGCTAAACTAAATTATCCACGATTGCCACGCTTCTGGATTTGGTGGTCACATAATGACGGCAAATTGGGCAACTGGGCCTTTCCTGTAGCCAATGGTTGATACAATCACAATGGAAAGTGTGGCCACAGACTGAGAAAACAAAGCATTCCTCTCCTTTCTTGAGATCCTCTAAGCAAATTGCACATTCACTTACTACTACAAGAAAAATTAAAATTAGTGAAGAAATTACTAATTTAAGTATGCCCCATCTTTTATTTAATTATTTTTTTAAAATTTAAAAGTAAAACTCATTAAAATTAATTATTTTTAATAAATTGTCATCAATCACATAAAGTTAAAAAAATATCATTAGCATTCGTCAATAATATATATATATATATATATATTTAAAAATACTGTCTTTGAAATTTTGTGTGACTTAAGAATTTGTTTCGTAGTGTGTGCCACCTGATGATGCCATAGCTTGGCTTTCGAAACAAACAACAGATCCTATCAGCTTCTGAACTTCTTGGCTCTGGCTCCCCCTTTTTTCCTCAACAACCAAGAAAAGCTTATTGAAAATTCTCACCACCCTTTCTTTATTTTGTGAGGTCCTTTCTCTCAATTCACGGTTACCATGCATAAACCTGCAAAGGAAAAGGGTGGTGGGGATGTAAAGGGCTAGAAGAATGGCCACGGAAACAATGGCTGAGAAAACGTAGAAGCACATGAAGATTAGTGTTGCGGTGCAAAGAGCAACAATGTAGGAAAGCATGGGAGGGGAAGGTGGTGGTGGTGATGAGAATGCATGGATTCTTCTCACCCTGTTGTTGTTGTGGTCCATGGTGTGATTGTTTGAGCACAGGTTTGCAAGCTTGGCATGTTTGTTTTTATCTGGATGCAACAGCTACATTGGTTTACTGAGATTAAATACAATCTTAAGAAAAATGAGAAGAGTGCCAACCAAGATTGATGATCCCCACAATATGAGTGTGAATTTTGCTGTCTATGTAAAAACTTCCAAGATAGATAATCTTTTAAGTATTTTTATAAGTAATCTTTCAACTATCAGATTGGGTTTAACTCTCATTAGTTCTTGAGATTTAATTTATCTTAACTTTTATGTATTAAAAAAAAATTGGCACACATAAGTAAGATCAATATAAAAGTTAAAATGCAAACGAGTTATAATTATAAATAGTTTGATTTGATGTATAATTTAAGTAAAGATTTTTATTAATTCAAGCAAACAGAAACTATTTTAATTATAAGTTTTAAAATAATTATTATAAAAATAATAAACTAATCATAATTTTAATAGGTGACTAAATGGTAGTATAAATAAATGCATTGTAATTAAATTTTATGAATATATTGTCTTAAATGTTCTTAATTACTTTGAAAAATAAATATTAAATAATTTTTAATATTCATTCCGTTACATTTTATATAACATTTATGATTTTATCAAATACAATTACTATTTTAAGTTTTATAAAAAAAATACTATATAACTTTTTAATATATTTTTTATCTCTCTAATTTAATTAAAATTTTTATTTATCATTTAATAAAACTAAGATATTCTATAAGAAAATTTAATGTTTCATTAGTTTTATAAAATAATAATAAATTTAAAACAATTATTTTTATTAAAATATCATATAAAAAATTGAAAATGATATAAATATATGATTTAATAATTATATATTATAAGTATAAAAAATTTATGCTATGAATCCATCGCAAATCATTATTAATATATATGTGAGTATAAAACGTATATTTTCAAAATATATTTTTAAATTAAGCATTTTATTTTTGTTTTCTTAGCTAGGTAGAGAATAGAAAAATATTTTTTATTATAAAGGTTCCGTTTTAGCAAGCTAAAAAACACATTTATCTTCGTTTTGTTTCTATTGCATTAATTAATAAATGCACACATAGATAGAGGAAATTTATTTTTAATCTGAATAAAGACATAACGGCCGAATAGATAGAGGAAACTGTTTAGCCAGTTCAGCATCTCCCTACTGGCTTTGACCATTAAAAAGAAAAGTACAATTATGCCATCTTATTAATAACCTTCTTAAATATTTTTTAAAAGAACAAAGTAAACATTAATTAGTGTCATAAAGTCACTGATTAATGAAATGAAAGTGAATTGTTTTATTTATAAGTTATTATTAATATATCTTATCATAATTTTTTATACATTTCTACTATAATGTCTAACAAAACTATTATTATTAATTTCTTAACATGTGCTCTAAAACTATTCGTTAGAAAAATCTAAGGAATAATTATAAATCTTCTTTATTTTTTTACAATTTTTTCAATATATATTTATATTTTTAAACATATTATAAAGTACTACAAAAATTAGTAAAAAATATAATAAAAATATATAACATTATTTTATGATTTAAGTATTAAATAAAAATATTATATACTTATCATTTAACATCTTTTTATTTAAAATATTAAATTACAGTATTTTTAATTAGTGCAATTTAAATAATTTATTTTAAATTTATATCTTCTATTAACTGGCCCCTGCATTGCCGGATCATATTTAAGAAATTCACAAATTTTGGTCCAATAATCTAATGTTAAACAACATTTAAATCATCTACACTTCTATATTTATTTTTATTTTTATTTAATTAAAATTTATACAATAATTCTTTTAATTATAAAATTAATATATTTTTTAATCATAAGCAACAATTGATTATAGAAGTAAAGGAGATTAACATTAAGCAACTCAACATTATATATAATTTTTTTTCATTAGTTAAAAAAATTAAACAATGATAATTTAAAAAATACTATTCATTAAACAACCAGCATTAAAGATACTCTTAGAAGATAATTTACATTTATTCCCTTCAAAATAGAGGCTTAGTTACAATATCAAGAGTAATTCTTCACTAGTCTTTGAGTCTACTCTTAAAATAAAAGAAGCCTTTCATACTTTAATTTCTATTAAAAAAAAGGGATTAGTTTAAGGGGGAGACATATTCTCTCCCTCTATGTATATATAAATTAATTGACTATGAATAAATATTTTTAGGAATTATTTTTTAATTAGAATCTTTATATAAACTATTTTTTAATAGAAGCCTTTTTATAATTTTTTTGAAATATTTGTTATCACTCTAGCTGAGATAATTGTCTTACACTAATCTCATATATTGAGAGTTTAATTTAATTTTTTTAATTTTTTTTCAAATACTTTTCTTAATTTTAATTTTAAATTTAATTTGATTTAACAATTAGCTAAAAAAATATTTCTCAATTATCTCAAACCACTCTCATATTATCTTTATTTATAATTTCAATATTTTTAAATGAAATGATCAAATAATTAAAACTAATTTCATATCATAATATAAATTATTTTTCATCAATCTAAAATATAATTTATACGTTCAAAAAATATTAATTTTTTAAAATTTTAATTATATTTAATTTATATATTAAAATATTTATTTATTATGAATTTTATTTATATAAAATAATTTTTATTTTATACATTATACAAACTAAAATATTAATTATATATTATTGATGAATTAAGATTTGAGACTCCACAAAAAAAAGAAGGGAGAAAAAAAAATTATGAAGTAATAAACTCACGCGTTTTAGTTGTGTTTTGCATAACCCTGGCTTGCAAAAGTGTCTTAAGAGAGGAGTTTGAAAATTTTCCAATAGAATTTAACATGTTTTTAGTTGTTTTGAATATGATTAAATTAGTTATAATTTTCTAAAGTTATTATTTTTAATTTTTATAAATTTTAAAAATTAAGAGCTATTCTTAAACGAGAGAATTTTTAAGAATTTTTCTTCAATGAAAGTGTTTAATTAAAATGTGATTTAGAATGAATAATTTAGAGTAACTATCAAGAGGATTTAGTTATTTGGGCTTGTACTAATTTTTATGATAGATCCTATGTGAATTAATCTTTATTTATATAGTATTAAGAATTTCACTAATTTAATCCACACTGTGTAGTTGGCTTAAAGCTAAGATTAAGAAAGGCCAAATTTGTTGTTAAGTTTAAAAGAGGTAGAGACTAAATTTTAAGGCAATTGTAATTTCTATTGTTTTAATCTATTAATATATCTTTTTTCAAAAATACATTTTTTTTCTAAAACATAATTTTTAAAATAGGTTAAAAATTCAACATTTGAATATTTTCATGACTGTTAAAGTTTTAACATTTCAAAAAATATTTGTTTAAGTTAAAAATATAACATATTTTGAAAAGATTTCTCAAACATCATTTTTTAAGAAAAAAAGAAGCACTAATTTTTTTTAAGAGAATAACTTTTAAAGTGTTTAAAATAATTTTTAATGATGATTTTATAATGATAAAATAATTTTGTTGACAAATAAAATATAATTTTATTTCATTTGAAAGATTTTTTATTATTGTTAATAGAGTATTAATGTATCTACATGAATCATATTCTTACGACTTTTTTTAAAATCTTATAATTTTTTAATTTAAAAAAAAAAACATAAATATATCAACACATAAGATACAAAACTATTAAAAGGCAGTTGATACGCCTTTTTTTCTTTAGAAAATTGGCTTTTAAAAAAGTATTTCTAAGTTTTGAAAAAGAATTAAAATTTTAACATTTTATAAAGGTGATTTTCAAAAACATTCTATATACATATATATATATATATATATAAGTGTATTTAATAAAATTGAAAGATATAAACAATTGTCAATTTTATCTAATTAAAAACTCATATGGAACTGATCACCTTTTTTTAAATTTAATTACTTATATATAAATTCTATGCAAATCACATATATTAACTATATTTTAATTCCAATAATATATAAAAATTATTAAACAAATAACATGAATTATATTTTTACTAACATGTACAAAATAAATTTATCATTTAATTACTATTATAATTTTAATTATTTAGCTAGTGTGTGTAATATTCCAAACTTCAACTTCTTCACCACAAGTGCTACTAACATGCATAAAACAATTTACAATAAAAAATCAAACATCTTTGGCTGGCTGCCATCTATTGTAGTAAAATGGCAATTCGTTGAATGAAAATATTGAATTACTCAGATTTGTAACGTGCAACAGTGGGATTTCTTTGAAGCTATGCTTCGGTCACCACAGGCACATTATCATACTCTTCTAAATCTTTAGCTTTGATTCTCTTAAAATAATGCTGCGACCACCAAACCTTTGTTGCACATAGATAATTAAAACCAACATCAAGACTTCTAAAGGAATAATTATATCCCAAGCACATGAACAATATTCAACCTGTTCCTCCTGCTCAAAGAATGAACTAACAACGTATATAAGAGCCTCATAGAAATCATCATATGTACGGGGAAGAAGTCTCATCAAGTTGGTTCCTAAGGAAAATGAACAAGAACTAGCATTCCCCTTGGAATTCCAGAACACATTAAGCAAAACTTGAGGCAAGAGAAAGCCATCTAGTACCAAACCTGAATAAAATTTCAAATCCTTCCCCAATAAATGTTTTTGATAGTTTGAAAGGCTAGATGAAGGTACCACATCACCATGCAAGGCATTGTTTTGGAATACATGCAATGCATTTAAGAATCCTGTTTCATATAAAGGAAAGATCACATAGAGAACCCTATTTTCAGCAATCCAGAGGAGCTTGTGATTTGTATCAGCCTTTATTGCTGACCATTTTAGCTTCAGGAGTCGGAGTTGCAAAAGGAATGTTGCCATTACTATTATCCTCACAGCAATTTCATTTAGTTCAAGCCATTCATTTCCAAGCAAAATGTTTTACTTTGCAAAATGATTTTGTGCAAAAAGGGAATGAGAGTTCTGAACAAGAGATATCATATTTCCCAAAGTGAGAATCAATAGCATGATAAAGGAGATTAAGGGAAGCATGTTTGGATTCCTTTTCACATGGTAGAGTTGTAAAGCCACAAAAACACATGCTAGTGTGGTACACACGAGAATCATTATGAAGTAAAGAGGATCTGAACTTTTGTGTGTGCTTTCAATATATCCCTTAATATAAGCTCAATTGTCCTTTGCATTTAGCAGTTGGAACTGAAACTTGACTATAATCTCACAATCCACGGAATCTGTTCTTGGTATTTGGTTCTGTGAACCAAGATTCCTGCAACTTACCATACACAAGCTTCCAACTTTAGCATCATAAATTCCCTCGGCAGAAACACTAACTTCTGTGTCTCAGTTGCATTTGTTGTTGAATTTAACAAAGACTTCTCTTCACCTAATGTACTAGAGTGAAGGTGATTTGGTAGCTAACATTTTACAACCCAGCAATGTTGGAATTTGCAAAAATAAATGGTTGTGTGTAGCTGGACTTAGAAACAGAATTTTCATCCACTTTCTACTTTTAGATCTGATCATTAACGAAAAAGGGAACAGAAGGACCCCACGCAACTATCTTGCCAGAGTTTTCAACTGCCATGTCAAATCTCATGTCATAAGAATAAGCATCTGGATGGATACCTTATTCCTTTGTTCTTCAGCTGTTCTTGTCTTGGGCACAACTTTCTTACTTTATCAAGTTGGTTGTACTCATACTTCATGCCAAAAATTCTATTTATTTTGTCCTGATGACTTCTTATATTGATCCTCTTAAAATAACCAGAATCCCCCACAGTTATATTACTCCAAATTTGGACACAATGCTACTTGCATCATTGATTCACCAAATCTTTGGAAACCTCAAGATCATTCTAGTTGAGCAATCAACCACATGAATATTAGTTTTTTAGTGACAGTTAAAAACTGTTGTTATATTAAACACAACAATATTAGTGTTAATTATTTTTCTTTACTTCGGCAATTGTATCGATTCAATTATAGTATAGTACTTTTTTAAGTATGGATATCGTACCCACAAAGAACAGTTTCAGTAAAAAAATTTATGTTATAGATCTCTCTGAGTATAAATCAATGAACAATTATTTAGTTTAAATTGGGATTTGATTTTTAAAATAATTTTAAGGCAAA
>JAMLFT010007851.1:0-14343 GCA_026544285.1 Pachyrhizus erosus | reverse complement strand
TTATTATTAATAAAATATTATTTTATATTAAAATTTACATACATTTTTATTCTTTATAAATACACTGACTTTTAATTTTATTTTATTAATAATTTAAATTTTTATTTTTTAATATTGTTAGAAAAATATTTTAAGCGTATAATTATAGATTCATTATCATATATTACAATAAACTTAAAATTCATTTAATATAAGTTTAACACATAAAAAATTAATAAATAATAAAAAACATTTTTTAATTATATCTCTTCCAAACAAGATTCATGACCCGTCCTGATATGTAGCAAGCAAACTACCTCCATTATGTCTTCCAACACTTGTCAAATTAAGACAATGTGCCTGGCCATAATTGGCATATAATGATTCATGCATATGAATACATGACAATCAACTACATATTTACATCAAGACAAACATAAACATTTCAACATTATCAGTTAGACTTTAAGGAGGAGAAAGAAAATATTAATATTAAATTAAGTCTTAAAACGTTAAGCTTCAACTATAACTTGACCTTCAAGGGTCCCAACATCAATATTACATGAATGCAATTCCTTTTCATGTGTCCAAATGTTTCACATTAGTAACAAATTATATTATTTGAATTTTTGGCTGTACTAGATCTTTTGAGTTGCTTTGATTTATTTACCGATTTATTTTGAGTATTTAGTTTCTTATATGATTTATTTTCTTTTCTTAAATTTTTGTTTCCAATTATTGAAGGTGGAAAAGGTTTTTCATATCCATATTGAGTGCATAAACTTGCTAATTCTTTTATTCCTTTAGCTTGTTTTATCTAATTCTATTTTCCAATTTAAAATTATTACATATTTCTATTTCAGTACTTTTAACTATAGCTCTAATTCTACCATAAGTTAATTAACGCGGCAATTGAATGTTAAGATATTTAGCCTGTAAATTTTCTCTTAATTTATTAGCAAAAATCTGGGAAGAGCTACCACAAATCTTTCTTTCCAATAAGACTCTTTACAATCTTCTAATTAAAGTATACCCAGCCGAAAAATAAAAATAAAAAATCCTACTTTTACTCTGTTGAAAAAAATTCTCAAATAAAAAAGTTTTAAAAATTAAAAATATGTTTAAATTTCAATTAGGTTGAAAGTAATTAAATTTTTTTATTATGATATCGATACGAAATCACTATTATAAAAAATAATATCAAATTTTTGTTGAATTCCTTAAATATACATAATGTGAGTATTAATCCAACATAATTTATTTAACATCCAAAGTCAGAATTTAAATTATAAACTACTTAATTAAAAAAATACAAATGATTACTACTTGTACCTACCAACATTGATTGTCGACATTTTTTTTAATCTATCATAATTTTTACTTTTTTTTAATGTATTGAAAAGTAAAAACAAGCATTTAATTCTTCTCAAATAAAGCTTAATTTTTAAAATGATTTCTTTGTTTATTTAAAAAATTCAATTAGCTCTTCATATATTTTAAAACTTCAATCAGGTTTGTTTAAAAAAAAAATGCTTTAATTATATCCTTTTAGTTTAATATGTCATTAATTTATAAATTTAATGATTTTAATTTATGACTAGCAGCAGTTTTTAACCGCTATTACATATGTTATTTATTTTAAATTAATAAAATAAAATATAATTAAAAAATAAAAAAATATAAAAGTAACATTAAGGATATAAAAGTACAACTAAAAAAATATAATTAAACAAAAAATAAGTATAATTAAAATATTATTTTAAAAAATATAATTAAAATTTTAAAATATAAAAATTTAGTTGATTTTTTTAAATAAAAGAGACCATTTTAACCTTTAAGTCCTAAAACAAGAATCTAAACACAATATATAGCTAAATTTTCATCTCTGATACGAATGAATGATGATTGAAGATGACAGTTCCACCTATTCAGCATGTTCAACCAATGCAAGGGTGACGTCTCTGTATTCGTTGCCCACACAGAGTGATGCTGCAGCACAAAGGCTTATAGCAAGTTGAAACGTAGCCAAAAGACCAAAGAATTATTCTACCAATGAAACAAATCAAGTTGCTGGGTTTCAAGTGATGTATGGTTGATTGGGTGAAGTTATACATTCATACCACATAATTATTCTGCTAAAGGCAAATGCAAGAATTTTGTTGACGAGGTAGGCTCACAAATTGACAATTCAATATGTTTATCTATTAATTATTTAATTTATTTTACATGTAAATTTAATTAATTCATTTAATTATAAAAATAGGCCTTGATATGTTTATAAGTCTTATAAAATAAACGAATTTTTAGTTTAATATATTTTAAAATATTCTTTGCTTTAATTCTTCTAGAATCTGAAATCATTGTTTTAATTATTGTAAAATAAATAAATTTTAGTCTTGATTTCTTTAAAATATTTTTTTTTTAATTTTTATTTCTTCAAAATATAAAATAACTTTTTTTGTCTCTTATTTTTATTTTCAAATAGATGAATAACATCAATTTTAAATATTTAGGAAGAAAATTAGAAGCGTCATACAATAATATAGTACCACTCCAAATGAGAACAATGATAGCCCCCCGTACTTTTCCCTAAAGACCAAGCTTAAGGGCAAAATTTTATAGTAAAGAATAAATTTAAATACTAATTTGGTCTTGAAAATATGTATTTTTAGCTTTAATTTTTAAATTTTTAAAAATATTTTTTATTTAATTTTAATATCAAACAATAATACTAAATAATGATGTAATAATGATATTAGCAATTCAATAACTTCACACTTCATTAAGAAATTTAAAAGATAATAAAATTAGTTTTTTTTAAATTATATTTTTAACTCCTTCATTAACTAGTCTAATATTATTAAATATTTTAAATAAATAAAAATTTAAATACATAATTTATAAAAAAAATTATGTATAATTATTTTGTTCAACTTTTTTATAACGTAATAAATTAATATATTACTAATGTCATTTTTATATCATCATTTAATACTATTACTTTATAGTAAAGATTAAAACTAAAAATTATATTTAAAAGACTAAAATTAAATAAAAGAAAATTTTAAAAGACTATACCAAAAATATCATATTTTCATGATCAAATTTATATTTAAATCTAAGATATATTGAAAAAGCATTTTAAAACACAGCTAAAATAGTCTGACATGTTTTGTACACTTAGTGAATCAAGCAACCCTTGAAGAGAGAAAATAAAGCAAAAAAGATGAAAAAATAGAGTAGAAAAGAGTCAAGTTAAAAAGAAATCTTCCAACGCTATCGAGTTGACATATAGTGACAACTCAACATTTTTTATAATACTATTGATAATATTACTAGATAAACCACATTTCCACATGTTAGAAAATCATCCAAACTCTTTTCAATTTTAATTATATACTATCTCCGTTCTTTTTTATTTGTTTTTTAAGATATTTATATAAAAACCAAAGACTACAATAATTTTTCTTAATCATAATACAATAATTACGGGATTTTCTAATTTATCTTTATTTATTTTTACTTCACAATAAATTCATATTAATAGTTTTTTATTTCAATTTTTATGATAAATATGTAAATTAATAAAAAAAAATTGGTAGGAAATTAAGATTTGGATTGCAAAGCATAAAATCGATAGGGAGACAGAGTCTTAGTGATGATGTCAGCTTGTTAATTAATGGATGGAACATAAACAACATGAACAAGTTTGTTGACAAGATTTCCGTGAAAGAAGAATAAATCCTACTACATGTGTTTGGTTCAAGAATGAAGGATTGGGTTATGAGTGAAGGTAGCTATGCCAAGATTGTCACAAAGAACAATAGTAGTTACATAAGGAACCCTCGGCTCAAAAAGATGTGTTTGGATCTAGGTCACTTTAGCAGCTACGTGTGCCAAACTCCTATACTTAACTTTAGTGCTTGAGTGAACAACAACAATTTGTTTTCTATACCAATAGGATACTATGTTTGTTCCAAGGAAAACAGAGGCAGTAAAAGTAAAACGGCTATCATCTGGGTCAAATGTTCAGTTAGCATTATAGTAAGCCTAAATGGTGAAAAGAGAGTTTGAAGGAGTAGGTTGGAAGTGGAGACCCCAAGAATTAGTGCCTTTGAGATATCAAAGTATTTGTTTAATTGTTGTTCAATGTTTCTTAAGAGGTCACAATATGAATTGATAAACCTTGCTGACAGATAAACTGATCTTTGGTACAGTAGTAACATATTGCAAGGCGTTAACCACAAATCTATACTGAGTTGAATCTAGAAAGACTTCAGATCCTGTCTTGGATAGTTTACAACCACCAACCATGGGAGATGAGATAAGATTGAAATCTTCCATGTTAATTTTAAGTAAGATGTCCCAAATGTACTTGCTTTATGTTAGGATGAAAGACCTATCAGCTTGAGATTTGACTTAAATACCTAAGAAGTAGCTAAGGTCTCCAAGATTCTTAAGAGAAAAAAAAAGAAGGAATTGAGCTTGGAGATGATGGATTGAATATAAGCAGAATTACTTGAAAGGTTAAAAACATACTAGAAAATGAAAGGTTGAATAATGTGTTTATGTATTTTATAAATCTTTTCACAAAACTTTTATAAAAATAAGTTATATATATATGAATAAAAACTTTTCTTAAAGGTTTGGACGTATGAAATATGTAGGGAAAATAAGGACTTTTAAGAAAAATATTTTATATTAATTCACTCAAACGCTTGAGTTACATCCAATTCTCTTTTAATCTTGATGAGTTTGTTGATGGTTTGACAATTGATTATCAGTATAAAGTTGTCTCCTCCGGAACTTAGTTGATATTTGATTAAGTTACAATTATACTATTTAATAAATCTAGTTTTACTTATAATAATATTCACAATGGTTCATTGGTTGGTTTGTTTGAGAACAAAAAGTAAATGAAAATAAAGTTCATAAACAAAGGAATAATTAAGATTAAGATATATTAAATGATTAAAAGCTAGTATTGGATTTCATCTAACTTTACTCCTTTGTAATCTTAATAATCATACATATGAAAAATCTTCCTCTACTGCATTATTTAGGATTATAGTCACCCAAAACTAATTCCTCAATAATGAGATCCTAAGTTACATTTATAAATATCAATTCCTTGCATATTTAAGAAGAGAACTTGTAGTAAGAGCATCCATAAAGACCAATATTTGGTATTTCATTCCTAGTAATCCCAATCATTGGGTATTTCATTTCAAAATAAGATCTAGAAAATATTTTCCAATCGATTTCCAAATCAAAAATCATTTTACAAACAATAAACACATAAAAAGCATTAGGAGCATAAATGAAACATTAATAGGTAGAAGAAAATAAATCATATATATGAAACCAAAAGCTACATTAGAGTATAGTAGATTACAACCAACCTCAAAAAAATATATATCAGTCATTTATTTCTATGATAACTGATTCACAAAAGATGAGAAGATGTTGAAGCCTCATGTTGAGATCACCATTCTTTGTCCCTAGAATCTCAAAAACCCTTTTGATTCTTCAATAATGAAGTTTTTCAATGAAGGAGAGAGAGAATTTCTCCTTTTTGGTCCATCCCCTTTTGCCCTAAAAGAAAATATATTTTTCCTATTTTATATCATTTGACTTTTCAAATTTAAAAATAAATCTCAAACATTTTCTCTTGAGCACTTAAAAATTTTGCTCGAACGAAATTGAGGCAGTGAACTCTCCAATGTTTGGTAGAATTCGTTGAAGACTTTTTGCTCACTTGAGTGAATTTGAGGTAGAAAACTTGCTTGAACATTTGTCTAATTTTTTCCTTGAGTTTTCTACTTTTTCTCTTCAATCACCTTCTTTTCTCTTTATTGGCCTACAAAATAACACAAATTTCATTAAAGAGCACTCAAATTTTGAATGGTTGTATTTCAATTGAACTAAACTAATATATACAATTTTTAGCATCAAAGAGGATAAAATAAAATAAACTAAGAGTAAAAGAGTGCAAAAATTCTAATAAAAGACATATAAAATCAAGTAAAATTGGTTTCTAACAAAGTTCCACTAATTCTTAGCTACCATTTTTGGCTTACAACAAGTATTCTTACTACCATTTCTGGCACCCATAACTCAAGTATTCTTTTAATGTCATTTATGAATGCACCTTAATCTATTCCCAAATTAAGTAACTCGAGCATTATTTTTTACTAAGTCACTCTTGGCTTTCATAAGATAAAAGATTAATTGATCTACTCATATAGTAAGGATATACAATGAAGTACAAATCTTGAAAAATAACTTAGTTAGGCTAAGAATACAACAAAATTTAGCCTAAAGAATTTCAATCTCAAGAAGTCATATGAAAGTATTAGATGCAAGAAGAATATCTTAGATATTTAGGTTGTCATAAAGCTTCTTATCTATTCACAACTTTTGGTATTTATAGCCTTTATGCAAAATATTTGTTGTGAGTAAAAGTAGCTTACGTATTTGCTTGAATCTTCATTAAATGTATGAGAGCTTTAGTTACGTTTTCTTTTTCTTAACGTGATAACTTTGTCAAAGGAGAAAAAATGTAATTGTCCTTTCTTTCCTAAACATCGGTGACACTTTTTTTGAAGCAGCTTTAAACTTTCTACAAATTCTTACTTTTTTTCTTTCCTTAGTGCAGACTTCAAGCTTGAGGAATGCTTTTTTATTAGAGGTTTCACTTATCCTTCATATGTTTTTTCTTTTCATTAAATACTTTCAAGATTTGAAACGTTAATAGCACGTGAAAAATAAAAGGAATTATCATACTAAAGAATGATAAGAGTAGTGATCCTAAACAATCAAAACATGAAAGTTTCATCATTTGTGACTAATCTACATAAATGAAAACATAAAATGTAGGTAAAAAAATATTATGTGTGTTTTCATTTACACTAGACATCTATTTCAAAAGGCGTTTGGATGCTTAGTTCTTATTTTATGAAACACATTGGACATATGATTCATTAAAGTACTTTGGATGCTCATTTAAAATGACTTTTTCGCGTTTGAGGTTTAGATAATATCTTTTTGTACATGGACGCTTAAAAAGCATATGCATAACTCATAAATACTTATATGTGTATCAAATTATAATACATTTTAATCATTCAAACCATGGAAAATTGAGAAGTTAAATATCGTCCACGTTTGTGGTTGTAACATTATTATCAGTAATAATGATTTCATCTACATAGACTAAAAAGTAGATGACATCTAACCTATGAAAATAAACAAACAAGGAAGAGTCATATTTGCTAAGTTCAAATTGAAACTTTAACAAGGTAGTTTTTAATTTGTCAAAATAAGATTAGGAAGCCTATTTAAAGCTATAAATTGCTTTCTACAACTTGTAAACAAAAGACTTGTTTGATCTTTCAAGGCTCGGTGGTAGAGACACATGTAGACTTCTTCCTCAAGGGAACCATTGTGAAAGGCATTATTAACATCAAGCTGGTGTAAAGGCCAATGACAAGAAATCACAAAGGTGATAATTAGCCTAAAAATGATAGGATTAATTATTGGCAAAAAAGTTTCACCATAATCATATCCAAGTTGTTGGTGAAAACCTTTTGCAACTAGGTATGCTTTATATTTAATAGCAATACCATCATAGTTCTTTTTTACCTTAAAAACCAATTTACATCCTATGGTAGTGTGATTAGGAAGTAGATGAACTAAGGACCAAATGCCATTGTGCCAAAGTGCTTCATATTTAACTTTTATAGCATTATACTACATAGGGGTTAGAGAGGCCTTGTTTGGTGATTTTGGGTTCAATATGGGTGAGGGAAAACTTGGGGTTGAGACGAGGTTAAACAATGTCAAACTTAGCACGTGTTTGCATAGGGCAAGTGTTTTATGGGTGAATTTAGGGCTATATAATAGTGGTGGAGGTGTTTGGTATGAAAGATAAGGATGGGGATAAGGATGAGGTAGAATGTACTTTTATCACTAATGAAGATATACTAGGTTATATGATGGGAGGTGAAAAGTTTGGTTAAGTAAGGTGAAAAATGTGATGAGATATTGGTGTGGGAAGTGGAGTTAGGGACAATAGGACATTAGTATACTTACTAACTGCTAGAGGTATAGTAATGAAGTTTTGAGTAGAGGTTAAGTCCTTGGATGGGAAATTGTGATTGCTTACTAACTATATACAATCAATACATTGTTGTCCAATTTGGAGAGTATGGGCAAGAAAGGAAATTGCAAACAACAAACCAATTTTTAATTATCCATTTCTATACATAATTTTATATAGCAAGCAATGTTAGTCAATTTTTTTTAACGGTCATCAATTCACTAAATTTTAACATTTTAGTCAATCATCAATTGTCAATCAACAATACTAACACTCACAAGTTCAAGATATATACATACATGGTGATTTCAAAGCATTGCAGATAAGGACTAACAATGATTAACAAGCATTAACACATCAACTTACTTACCCTAACAAAAACACATTAAGTTAAGAAACCCTAAATCTACATGTAGCAACGATGATAGGTTGAACCAATAGCAATAACAACAAAAAGTAAGGTTCTAGCAATGAAGATTGTTTGCTTCACAAATAGAAAAGAATACTTTTATTATAAAAAAGGGAAATTCATGAGAAAGGAAAGAAGGGAAACACACTAATAGCAACAACACCACCTACAACACAAACAATGGAAGGCACAATGTGGTATATTGTGTAACACTCTAAACATTTCAACTCAATTATATATATATATATATATATATTGTATTTATTAAATTCTTTGTCAGTAGCCTTGGTGATTAATGTCTATAATTAAATTTTGCTTAATTAAAATTCTCTATAAGATTTTCCTATGGTAGATTTATTTGAAATTAAAAGTGTGTATGTGTTTGAATTTAGATTATAATATTTGTTTGTATTTTGATTAGTTAAGAAGATCTATATGTGGAATATTTGTCGAAAGAATTTTATCCGCCAAATAAAGTTCTTATAAATGAAATTTTAACTTAATTAATCCAATTAAGAATTTTTTGTATTTTAATTTTAGCCAATAGTGTAATATGAGTGTTATTTCAGTCATATGGAGAGGATGATAATTGGTTAGTTGAATTCGTTCTTTCCTAATGAAAATTTAACTGTTTAACTTAAGGCTAAATTAATTAAAATATTAATAATTTAAATAATTTATTTTATAAGATTCTAATTATTCTAATTTAACTTTCTAAGAATTTAAATTTTTTTTTAAAAGAAAAAAAATAAAAATATTACATTATTAGATGAAAAAACATTGTTTATCAATCAAAAATGGTTTTTCTTTATTTTTTGATGAATCCTTCTAGAAGCAAGTGTGTCCTACTAGGGGACAAGTAGCTGAGGTCCCTTCCCAAAGGGAGAGACCCCACAACCACCACTCACCTCACTTTGTTCTCTTAGACATTCTACCCTCACATCTATCACTCATACTCACTCACTCACACTTACACTCACTCATAATCACTCCATCACTC
This sequence comes from Pachyrhizus erosus, assembly GCA_026544285.1. Lineage (NCBI taxonomy): Eukaryota > Viridiplantae > Streptophyta > Magnoliopsida > Fabales > Fabaceae > Pachyrhizus > Pachyrhizus erosus. Next base: position 4,854 of record JAMLFT010007851.1, on the reverse strand, counting down.
ACACACAATCCACACTTAAGCACAAGTTAGAAACCTTTCCCCATTCCCCTTGCTAGAAACTGTGAGTTAGAGAAGAGAAGAGAGAGCTTCATTTTCATCTTCATCCTCTCCAAGGATCAAGGTCCATCTCTTCCATTCCTCTCCTTCCAAGTCATTTCTTCAACCTTTCTAAGATAATGATGTGTCTTTTTATGGAATTGGATTTTTTGGCTAACTGTGGAGGTCTTTTTCATGGAGTACTTTCCATGATACACCCTTTTCATGTGCCTCATTTCATCTCATCTACACTTACTTGTTCATTTTCTCCCAAAAAGATTACTCTTTGACCATTCTGTTTGGTAAACAACATTAGTTGTGTTAATATTCTGAGTTTTCATGTCTCCCTTCTACTTATTATTTTCAATTTTTGGAACCATGGGGATGATCTTAACACAAAGGAGACTCTATGCAGTTCTTTTTCCAAAATATAAAAAATTTTATTTTCTATTTTAGTTTTGGCTAAAAGGAAGAAGGTAATGGTTGGACATGCATCTCTTACTTGATCATGTGCCACAACTTTGAGTGTAACTCAATATAAAACAATTGGATTGGCCCTAAACTTGTTTTAACTAAAGCTAGACAAAATTTTCATGAACTTTTATTTTGAGATTGTTAGGCAATAAATTGAGGACAAGGGTTAGATCGAGCATGCAAAATGACCTTACCAATTTGAAGTTTTGGATTGGCAATACTCGATTTTCCTTGTAACTATAATGGCTGATTTTCATCAAAATATTTTTGTATATATGAAAAATAGACATGCTAAGATTTCTAACCATATATCACAAGTTTATTTTCAAGTTGGTTTACATTTTCAAATGTTTTTCCAATGGTAGAGGTAGTGCACAAGTTGTATGTCTCATTGCTCTAGAGGAACACCTTTAAAGATAAATTTACTGGGAAGCCTATAAAACTAGTTAGGGGTCATATTTTCCTTGTTGGAAATATGTTTGTATTAGCTTTAAGTTGTAAAAGAACAATTGAAATCCATTTTGGGACGACTTTGAAAAGTGAAACTAATTGGACCTTGGTTAGTTTGAACAAAAATTTGAGTTTGACCTTTGGTGATTTTTAATAATTTTTATAGCTTTTTATATTGTCTTGGAAAATAGACTCATCGAGCTTTAAGTCTATATAAAAATATTGCAATTTAAAAATAGTTTACTATATTAATTTTGGGACAACTTTTGGCTTTGTTTATTAGAATAGTACATGAGCTTAGGCTAAAAGGAGTTTTATGGATTTTTCTTATTTTCAAATAGGATTTTTGGACTAAAAAAGACATTATGGAAATAATTATTAGAAATGGTACAAAATGAATTAGAGGGAAAACTTTACCTCTTTAGAAAGATAAACACATAGACGACACACTAGAAGAAGAACCAACTGAAAATAGTTTTAGGAAGCTCTTGAATAGGACAAGTCTTTAACTAGTGTCACTTTCAAAGATGTTTTTTACCTACTTGTTATGTTTTGACCTACCATTTTAGAAAATTAACCAAAAATCCTTCAATTGCATATAAAACTTTATGCATTAAAATTGTTTAGTATTTGGATTTTGAGTCAATATTTGGTCCTGTTTGCTGAAACCAAACTTCAAACCAAATCATATTCAAATTTTTGGAAATTTATCTACTTTTCGAATTGAATTATTGGAACAATTCATTGCATAAATCTTGATGTGTTGGTCTATGGCCTTAGACATTGAGACCCTAGAAGTACAAATTTTGGGAAATTATTTGTATGAACTTTATCTGTGAAATAAGTGATATTGTGACTTGTTGATGTGTTGTTTTGTGGTGTTGGACTTTGAGACTCGAGAAATATGAATTTTAGACAATTATTTGCATTTGAATTTTATCTGTTAAATTGATGATCTTGTGACCTGTTGATGTGTTGTTTTATGGCAATTATCATTGAGAAATATGAATTTTAGGCAATTATCATTGAGTGAATGTTATCTGTAAAACTTGATGATCTTATGAATTATTGGATGTGCTGACGTACATTGTAATACATAGTTTTTCTTTTAGTGTAGTCACAAAGACTTGCAAAAAGTCAACTATGTTGACTAGAGCTTGGCTTTAGTGTTTGTCATTTTTAGACCACAAGCAAAAAAGTACACTCTAATAAAAGAAAGTGTAAGTTTGGAATAGATAATGTATAATGTAACATCCCAAATTTTACGATATATAATATTATTATATTATATTTCTAGAATTTTTCTTTTACATATTCTTAATGTAATTCTTTTAGGAATCTGATTCTTAAAAAGAAAATTGTTAGTTAGTGAATAATGTTTAGGAGAGAAAGAAAACAAAATAAAGTTTTAGTTAAAATTTGAAATTTTAAAATAAAAATTGAAAATATAAAGAAAATTTAATCCATAAATGAATAAAGGAAGAATAGAAGAAAGAATAATTAGAATTAGAATCAAAATAAAAATTTTAGAAGTTTAAAATAAATTTTTAAGAATAGTGGAAGAAAATATAATTCAAATTATAGGATTTTTGGAAAAAATTAAAAATATAAAATAGAATTTATAGAAATTTAAAACAAAAAATAGGAAATAATAAAATATAAAGGAAAAAGAAAAACATATTCAGAAAAGAAAGGAAGGAAAAAGAAAAAGAAAAGAGAGGAAAGTGTTGTTGGACTCGAGGATGCGACCTTAGGTCCAGAGAGAGGAGAGCTTCTGCCAACTGAGCTACGCATGTGGGATAACAGTTAAAACAAATAAAATAATAAAACTAAAAGCGATAAGTTAAAATAGAAAAAATAAAAAGCGAAAGAGAAAAGGGTGGGGGACAGATTAGAAGGCATAGATGTGGGGGTCATTAGTGGTTAATGAATACAGGGATTGTCATTTGACCGTTAGGCCCATCACTGTTATTTGTACGAATTTAATTCTATTTAATCTTTCCTAAAACACGTTGGCCACCATTGAAGCAACTGAGTCACCTTGAACCTCGAGCCACTTCCCCTTCTCTACCAGCTCGAGCTACCCTATGCCCTGCAAAGGCACCCCCTATCACTGCCCTAGCCTAAGCATACTTTGCTGTGAAGAAAAGAGGACCACAAAGGCTTATAAAAGGGGAATTGGGGTTCGAATTTAAGAAATATACAAAGAACTTCAATCCTCAAATTCTTTCTCGTTTCTTCACCAAATTGCTTCAAATTTGTTCTAATATATTCAAAATTACCTCGTTAACCTTTCTGTTAAAGAAATTTGAAGAAATACACAAAGAATCATCAATTTATAGAGGTTGTAGAGCTTCGCCATTGACGAGTTGAAGAAGTTTCAATTGAGGTAGGAGGAGTTATCATTTCTCAAAATTTGATTCATAGAACTATTCTATATTACTTGAATTTGGTTTCTACATAGTTTCGTAATCTAATTCATACTATAGCTTATTAATCAAATTGGAATTCATTCGTTTCAAACTCTGTAAAAATCAAATTCGCTTGGGTATTTTTGAGCTTCATTTTAATCAATTAAAGGTTGGAAACATTAGAGTAAAAGTAAATGAGGATTTTTAGGTAATATAATTTCCAAAAACATGAAAAGGAATGAAGTTTCCAAATTTGAAATTCTCTGGTTCGAACCAGAGACAAAGGATGAAGACAAAATTACCATTTTGCCCTTCATTGTGAAAATTACCATTTTTCCCTTCATTGTGAAAATTACCAAAATACCCACATTCTGTTTTCTTGAAATTTTAGGCCATTTATGCCCATCCAAGCCTTGATAATTTACCAAAGGATAGCCCTAATTCTATAGAAAAGAATGAGATAAATTTTTCTTAGATAATTTGACAATAAAAATTAAATTATTTTGAGAAATTTCAAAAATATCCCTAAGTGAAGAAAATGAGAATGAAAGTCTATTTTAATCAAAAAAATTGAAAATAGAAATTAAGGATATTTTAAGAAATATTCCTAGAATGTTAATATCACTTTAGAAATTACAAAACCCTTAAAAATAAAATTGTATTTTCAAAATGACTAAAATACCCCTAGGGTATCAAAGTAAATTTTTTTCCCTTTTGACCATTTTAATTTATAGAAAATAGTCTAAATTCCATGATACAATAATTTAGTATTTAACTTAAAAATTTAGAGGTAAGAATCTAAAAAAAATAATTTAAAAAGGTTAATTTTTTTCAAAATGACTAAAATACCCTTAGCTATAAAAATAAGCATTTGATCATTCCTAGGTCAATCTAATCTCAGGAAACATGATGTAAATTATTCCTAGTAATACTAGAAACCTTTCCAAGAGATTTGGGTTAAAAATGGAAGAAAAATATTTAAAAGGGCAAGTATTTCTAAAAAAATGACCAAAATGCACCTACTTCACAAAAATTTATTTTTAATTTTAAATTGGCTTTATGAACTTAGGAAATTATTTGATAGGTACTAGAAATCTACATGCCAAGTAATTTTGATAAGGTGCCAAGTTGTTAATCGTTCAGGAAAAAAAGGATGTTAGAAAACTGGCTTGACATCCTCGACAAAGTAAAACATTACTAAGATTCAGTAAGAGTACTTTGGACCAAGTACCAGTGGGGTATGTACTCCTGGTCGTCAACCAAAAGATTGCAATTTGGATCATTAATGATACGCTTGTGTAGGTCCTCTTGGAGTTAGTAGTATAGGAGGCTACGAAGGATCTTAAAGCGATTAGAAACCTAATTAGGCATGGACGGTGAAAGGAAAGACTACGTGAGATAAACTACTGATAAGTGTCACTATTTAATATATTTATGTAGAAAATTTGTGTCTTTTGGGCTTTACTGTTGTGGAAATTAGCAA
>JAMLFT010007849.1:0-14319 GCA_026544285.1 Pachyrhizus erosus | reverse complement strand
AAAAATATTATTTCTTTACATATAATTTATCTCCTACATCACATAATAGAACATGATTTGATTAACTACAGTTGATAACCTAATATATTATCCTTTAGACAAACGGATGGAGGATGAGTGGTCTAAATCCTATCTGATATTTAATTGTTTATACGTATCAATGTCAATGTTTGCTTATATCTATCCTATAATATAACTCAGATTGTTGGAGGGAATCAAAAGATATGTTTGGATAATTTCTTTTCTTAAATATATTTTTTAGTTTTTTTTATATTAAGATCTATTTTAAAGTAATTATAAATTTTTATTTTTGATTTTTACATATAGTTTAAAAAATCATGTTTATTATAAAAAATTAAATAGTTTTTACTTAATTTTAAAATATTTTTATACTTATTTTAAAAATAAAAAATATGTTTTGTGAAATTAATTTCTATTTTTACTTAAAGTCAACTTAAATAAAAAAATTTTCATGTGATTGACAGTGTAACGTATCTTAGAAGAATGATTATTTATATTTGTTAATTTTATCAAAAAATTATAAAAACTATTATTGTTTCTATAAAAAAAACCCAATCCATATCAAATATGTACTAATTAAATATTTAATAAAAGTTGAAAAATGATGTGATATGATAATAGTTATATTGTAAAGATTAATTACAAAGTTATAAATTCTTAGCGGTAATTAGTCAAATGGTGAAACTTCAAATAATTTACATCTATTATCAAAGCTTAAAAAAATAAATTAAATATTGAACTAATGAAATTTATATATCATTACTTAATTTATGATTTAAGAAATACATTTTATTTATTTATTTATTTTATAAATTTCCTTATACAGGACAATTGTACTGGAAACCTAAATGCCGTCTGGAGAAAGATTCAAACTTTTAATTCATTTGTTTATTTAAGTAAAATTTTGAATTATTTTTAAATGAAAAGGATAACAACTTCAATAAGCTTAAGTAACTTACGGGTGGCCCGATGATGTAATTGGTGACATCGCACTTTGGTTGAATAAAATAAAAATTCACAAAAAAAAAGTTGAATGAAAAGAAAAGTGCTATCGATTGAAAATAAATAAAGAAAAAATAAATCCACGTAGTAAAGAGAGAAGGAAGGAAATAGGAAGAGAAATAAAAATAGAAGATAGAGATTAAACCGATGACGTAACCACTTATGTCTCACTTTAATTGAATTACACGAAAAATGCTCTCTGTTGAAGATAGAGATTAAATAAGAAAGAAAATTTGACTGAAGCTAAACCAGAAGATTTGACTATGTCAAACAATGCAAAGTATTTTGGCTCATAAAAGTCACATTCCATAAACCAATGTCAATTACACATTTTCATAAACAAATAAGTTTTCTACTTGAACTTGAATCACTATGGCAGATGAAGTGGTTCTGCTAGATTTCTGGCCTAGTCCATTTGGGATGAGGGTCAGGATTGCCCTCGCTGAAAAGGGTATCAAGTATGAGTCCAAAGAAGAGAGCTTGAAGAACAAGAGCCCTCTGCTCCTCCAAATGAACCCGGTTCACAAGAAAATCCCGGTTCTCATCCACAATGGCAAGCCCATTTGTGAATCCCTCATTGTTGTTCAGTACATTGAGGAGGTTTGGAATGACAGAAATCCCTTGTTGCCTTCTGACCCTTACCAGAGAGCTCAAGCTAGATTCTGGGCTGATTATGCTGATAGGAAGGTACCCACCCTTCTGTGTTTCATTGCTTTGATTGTTATTAGTAATTCCTTTACCGTTGCTTTTATGCTATGCTTTTAGTATAGAATGATGTAATTTGGTTATTTTACAACCATGTGGCTGCCTATTATTAATTCTTACCGTTCTTTTTATGGAATCTTAAATATGAGCGATGCATACCCATTTGGATATAAAAATAATTACTGTCTTTAAACCCTTTTTTCCTAGATTCTCCGCAGCCTATCTTATATAGTTCTGTTACTTTCCCTGTTTCAAAGATTTGTTCTTCTAAAATTCTTTTTATTAAAATGTTACTCTGCCTACTTTAGCAACATGTGGCAAAAAGTATTGACTATCCTTTACACAAGTGACTCTTTATGTAAATCAAAATGTATTTGATTATCTTTATCATCCCTTTTGGTATCACTATGGTAGGCATTGTATTAGTGTATTAGTTATTAGGTGCCCTTATCTCCCTCTTATAAATCTCACTCTTATAACATTTTATGATCTAACTGAGTGTTAATTCTCAATGTGGAATAGATGTATGATGTTGGAATGAAGATTTGGACATCAAAGGGAGAAGAAAAAGAAGCTGCCAACAAGGAGTTCATAGAGGCCCTTAAATTGTTGGAGGAACAGCTGGGAGACAAGACTTATTTTGGAGGAGACAATCTTGGTTTTGTGGACATAGCACTTATTCCATTCTATACTTGGTTCAAAACCTGTGAGGCTATTGGCATTCTCAACATAGAGAGTGAGTGCCCCAAGTTTGTTGCTTGGGCCAAGAGGTGCCTGCAGAAAGAGAGTGTTGCCAAGTGTCTTCCTGATCAGGATAAGGTCTATGAGTACTATGTGGAGGTTTGGAAGAAGTTAGGCACTGAGTAGGTTGGAGCCTAATGGCCATAGTGAAGTATTGGTCTTCCATTTGTCATGCTTAAGTTTTCCATTAAATAATATTTGTGTAATAAATGGCACTTGGATGTGCCAAACTTGATGTAGGATGTGTAGGTTTTAAAAAATTTCTGATGTATCTTTCATGTGTTTGTTGGTTTTGCAATCGAGTCTTTTCTGTGTTTATCATATATTTGAGTCACTGGGTATGGTGTCTTAGACAAAACTAATATTTTAGTTCACTGTTTTTGCCGTCTGATTAGTTATATTGGCGAGTTTTACTTACTCCTGCGTGTGGAAGGCTTCATACAAGTCTTTTGCTTTATTAAAGCTTTGAATTGGTTATAAAACTAAATATTTTGAAGTTTTGATCCTTAACTTTTGTCAGTGTCAGTTGTACATTTGGGCTAACCTTGTATGGATTTTACTACGTTGTTATCTATATTGTACTTGTTATGTCTTTTAGTCCATAACTTTTCGTTACATCTTTTAAATAATCCCAATATTTGTTCATCATACATATTTCATTTGTCTTCGATGTTAGTATTAAATGTTTCCCTTCAGTTTCATATCTGCAATGTAACAAGTTTTGGAAACGTCCAATGGCAGGTATCTACTATTGGGATGCGGATTGAGAATGAGATCAATATAATTTAATGAGATCATGGTTTTGTTGTTATTGTTACTGTTTTTCATCGTGTAATAGGAAGGTTATAACATGTTTTTAGTTTTTTAAAAATTTATAAATTTTTTATTTACAATAATTTGTTTTTTACTTTCAGTCTTTAATGTTTTTTTTTTATTTTGTATTTCAGTTCTACCGTTATGTTTTTTTTTTGTTATCAAAATTTTGAAATATTTTTAAATTATTTCACTTTTTTTTTTTTTATCACAATCAACTATATACTTATTATGAGATGATAACTTATCAAGTTAACAAAACTAATATAATGATAATAAAAAAATACAAAATTAAAAATTAAAAATTAAAAGTCAAGAAATTTTTTTATTAAGAACTAAAAGAAAAATTAAAAAATATTTTAAAAATAAAAAATATATTTAAGTTTAGTTAGAAATAATAAATAAATAAATAAAATTACATTTTTAGTCCCCCAATAATTTATGATTTGTCATTTTGGTATTTTTTATTATTATTATTTTAGTCTCGTTTAAAAAAAATCATAATTTTAGCTCTATTATTAACTTAGCATATAATTATCGTTTCATTTAATAGTTGATTTCTAATGTATTAATATTTAATTTGATGACTAACCTAAATAATATAATTATGATTAAGTGTGATGTGAGATTCAAGAGGCCTGTAATTAAAAAAAATTGTGTTTATTAAGTTAAAAATTAGACTAAAATTACATATTTTTAAAAATTTAAGGATTAAAATAAAAGAATAAATAAAAGTAAAATTGTAGATCATAAATGAATGTGTACTAGTAGTGCAATTTAACCCAACAAATTATTAAGTTACAACTTAATTTGGATTGACATATGCTTACTTAATTTGTCTGTCACAAAAATTTATATGTGAGATAGATGCATATCTTATCTTAATATATATATATAAATAAAAGTAAGAATATATTATATCAGCAATTGAAAATATTTCTTACTCAAATTAGAGATATTTTGAACATTATATCTATAAATAAGAGTTTTAAAACAATTATTTTTTCAATTAGCTTTGGAGTGATAAATTGTCATTTTTGTTTTAAATTTTGAAATCATGTTCTTTAAATGTATATAAAAAGCAAATAAATATTTAATTTTCATCATCAATATATTAAGATTATTTTTTTTTTCATTTTGTCTTTATTGATTGATTGACTATTAAAGAGTAAAATTGGTAAAAGATTCAATCGATCCTGTTCTGGTAACAAAGCAGTAGGCAAGCCTTAGTGGGGACCATCCATACCTCTAAGCCCGATACTTTTTCCCCTCGGATCGAAGCGCACCACGGGATGCTTTGTGAACAGCCCCCTCTGCTGGTCCCGCTGCTGTTATATGAGCTGCCCCCTTCCTTAAATATTTTTAATTTATTATGTATTTTTTATTTTACTTCATTTTTTAAATATTTCATAGTATAACAAAACATATTCATCTTTATCTTTTCCCTTTTATATAATAAAAAAGGAAATTTTGGTGCAATTTAGTATTGTTAAAATAATAACTTTAGCTTTATATTTAAAAAATATATAAAAAGATAGTTTTCAAATTGTGGTTTTTGGGAATTAATTATTGCATTTAATTGGTGAAACTTTTTTTTTTTTTTTAAAATGGACTCTAATTGTTTGAACCTCTATTCTTTTGTAATTAAAATTTTTTGTGTCCCTCTTTCTTCTTTTTCCAAAGTTTTTTTTTTTCATGAAAACACAAAACTATGTTGTATAATACTCAAAGAAGAAATACGAAAAATCATCTTCTTCTCCCATTCAAGAAGTCACAAATCTCCTTTTTCCTAAAATTTTATCTCTTTTTCTTTAAAAAAATGACTAAGCTTCTGTTGGCATTTTGTTCTCTCACCTCTTGCTTAATAACTGATGTAAGATTATTATTTTGTATACGATTTTTTATTTTAGAATTTTTTTTTGTTTGTGAAGTGAAAGGTTGTACCTTAATTAGATGCAACCATTTTGCTCCCAATAAATTTGTTAAAATATTTTTTGATTGCTTTAATTTTTTTTTCTAACAAAGGATGCAAAAAATGACCCTGGAGTATAATTATGGGATAAAAAGTCTTATATGCAATAATTTTTTCCATCGCGATTTCAAGAAAACCAAAATGAGAACTTTGGAGTTATTTATATTGTCTATATACTTTGTTTGATCCATATTATTATTTCTTTTTTGTCTTAGATAAAATTGGCTATTAAAAATTTAAAGTGTAGAGAACACAGTTTTAAAGTTTGCTCGATGAAACTATGAATTTTATTTGTATATTTCTGTTGTTTCAATTTTAAATTTTATTTATTCAGTCTTTTATGAATGCATAAGTAACTTTACATACAAATTATTTTATGTTTTTATTTTTAAAAGAATTTTTTAACTCAAGATGTTAAAGTAATGTAATAAAAATAATATATTAAAACAACATTATTATGGTCTATATATTTTTAATAAAATTATTGTTATTGTTAATTATTAGCACCTCATTCGATTTTAATTTGTATACATAAAATTGAAATAAAAATGTTTAAACATCTAATCTTATTATTTAAGGTAAATTATTTTAGATTTAATTGCATAGAAAATTCAAATTAAATACTCAGGTTTGTTTTTATCTTCTTTGCACGAATTTATTCATTATTATTTTTCCTTTACTCGTTTTATTATGTAATTATTAAATTTTAAAAAATATAATATTATCTATATTTACAAAAGCTAAATCTCTCGTGCATTGCATGGGTGCAAAATTTAGTGAACATGTAAAGATAAATTTTAAAAAATTTTATTTGTGGGATATAAATGTGTAAGGATAAATTTGAGATTTTCTTAAAAAAATTATTATGGGATGTTAATTTTTCTGATAAAACATTATAGAAAATTGATTTTAAGTGGATAATTTAATTTCAAAATATTCAAATTTAAATTATAATAAAAAAAACTAACATATCCAATTTTAAAATTTAGAAGGTAAAATAGAATGAATAATATATATACAAAGTTTACCAGGTCATTTTTTTTCACGAATTACAATATAAAAATTGAATTTATAAATAAATAACTTATATATCAGTAAAATTAAATACATTAAATATTGGTAAGAAAAACAAGTTATATGCATTAGCTTAGACAAAATAATTTAGAACAGAGAACCTAATGTAGGAAAAGCAATAGAAGAGGAATTAGTAGGAAGAAAATTAAATACTTTATATATAGATGATCACTTATTCCCTACTTGAATCATCAAGATGATGTGACCTTGAGAAAACTCTTTGATAGAGTTCTAAGGATGCTGACTTGCATGCTTTTGTAGGAATCATCTTTAGCCAAATCAGTTACATGAACAGAAACGTGGCTTCAATTCCTCATATATCTCTTGTCATGGTTGCTGAACGAATTCTTGGTTATGGTGCTGAGTTGTTCAGGTATACTGAGATACTTGATGAATCAAAGGAACCAGCAGCTTAAAAGGGTTTATCTCATGATCTTCACCATTATGAACACGTATTGATTCCCCTAGAAATCACAACAAGGCTTCTTGTGCTGATTCCCTTGCTTCTCACTATAAGGCTGTACAAGAAAGTGTCACAAGCTAAGAAAAGGTCAAATGCTTATGGGTCTAATAAGGAAAAACAGCTATCCCAACATAAGAATGTTGTTTTGTGGAACTTAAAGGTTCAATTGTTGTGTGTCTTCTGCTAACAAGTTTACTTGCAATTGAGCTTTCTCTAAGAAATAATTTAAGGTGTATAGGCTTGATAGATTTTCTTCTTTTGCCTGGCATCTTGATTCAACAAGTGCAAATGCATGTCCTTTGGGCTGGAGACCTTTTCCTGGTTCCTCAGGCTCTTCAGAAGTCTATGTGGCAAAGCAAAGTTAAGCCTTTGAGGAAAATGTACTGTGTTGGACTCACATTGCTAAGGCTAATTCTCTATTCCTATGGCTACATTAGAGACTCTATTCTAGATCCATACTCTGATAATGGTGATTTCAACAGAATGAGATAAAATTTCTATCCCATTTATAGTATCACTGGTGCAGCAGTTTCCATCATTATGGTTTTAGTTGCATTTGTCGTCCACATTCAACAAAGATAGAAAGAACGTTCAGAAATCATTCTGTCGCTAATTCAAGATATTTTTTTTGCCCAGTTATCTATCCATTATGGGTAACCATTTCAATTGTGACTTATTTTGATTTAAATATAATTTTAATATTTAAATAATAAAATGTTTTTAATAAAATTTATAGTTTAATAATTTGTTCCATCATCATAATATTTAATAAGATAATTATGTATAAATAAATTATATTTTTAAATATTTCATTAATTAATTTAATATTATAAAATATTTTACACAAATAATAATTTAAAGATATATATTACTAAAAAAAAGTTACACCCGACTTTCTAATAAAATTTTCTTCGAAAAGATAAGAATACGTGAAAAGAAATAAATAATGTATGTCTCATCTCTGCATTTTAAAATATATTTAAAGTGAATTTTAAAATACTTTACATGTGGAGTGGAGTAGATACGTTGTCAGCTGTTGCATGAAAAGAGCTAAAAAAAAAAATATTTTAATGTTTTAAATGTTATAATTTTGTTAATATTTGTTTCTTAATTTTTATAGGTAGACAAATAGGATTCATAATATTTACATTACTTTATTATAATTTTAGTTAAAATAAGTAAGAATTTAAAAGAATAAATGAGTATTGAGAGGAGGAGGACTTGCTTAAAGGAAAAGTTGAAAGTGTGATAGATTCACAATTTCAGCTGTATCTCATCTTTCAAAACACCTCCCAATAGATAACCAGTAACGTTAGCACTAGGATTTAGGCTAAATGTGATTAGAATTAAATTTGTTTCTATCTTTTTATAAAATTCTTTTCTTATTTTTTATTAAAATATTTTTAATTATTTTATGTTAAATATTTTAAATTAATAAATTAAATTTATTTTTTCTTTTATATGAATTAGAGAATATGACTAATTATATTCATTAATTAAGTAAAAATAATTAAATAAAAAAAATTATGATAAGTCCAAATCAATTTTAAAAAATGAATTAATTAAAAAAAATCTATACTAAAAAATGGAGGTAGTAGTAATTATTAATAAATATATTATTTTGTGTTGGAATTAAATAAAAAAAACTGTGTTGTTTAAGATTTAGGATAATTAATTTAATTTAATGTATAATTTTGTATGTTACGTGTTACAAGTGATGATATATTTAAAAAATAATTTTTAAAATTATAAAAATAATACTATTCTTATTTAAAATAATTTTATATTTTATATTTAAATTTAAAAAATTATTCATTTATTACAAATTTAAATATAATTTAATCATTAAACTTTGAATCAACACTTTTTATGAGTTTATTACCTAATCCAATTTTAAAAACATTACTTCAACATTAATATGAATGCAAGACAAACTTATTTTCCTTCCATTTTGACATTAAAAATTTTTACACGAGAATTGATAAATGAAATTGATATATAAATTTTAATAAAATTATCCTTTTAAACAAATTATTTAAATATTATTATGTTATTATTTAATAGTAAAAATTAAAATAAAACTTTTTAATAAACTAAAAAAATTACATTTTATAAGAACTTAAATCATATTTAAACAATAAATAAAAACTTGAAGAATCAAATAACATTGCTTACTAAATTAATGAGAAAGGGGGAAGTGAGAGAAATTATAGTAAGATCTAAGAGGACATGGTCTAGATCAATTTTTTATAACACGTAATTAACTATGTATAGTAATTAACTATGTATAGTAAATTGAAAAAATATGTTCACCTAGACTACCTAATCTCAGATCTAATAGGGACTCTAGTCTCTACATAGAAATAGGGAAGGTCCTAGAACTTTGAAACGAACGTGCTTAAGTAGAAAGCCAAGAAAGGAAAATAATTATAGCGAAATTCTAGAATACGAATGACATGGTAGTATGATGCATCTCAATTTCCGAGAATGTGCGAACGAAAAAAAAATAAAATAAAGCGTTTAAGTAAACCATAGCCTTTTTGCACTACAAATCACTTTTTTGTACTCGAATCTTCTTCATCCTTGTTTGTTCACTTGAACTCAACCATGGCAGATGAGGTGGTTCTACTAGATTTCTGGCCTAGTCCATTTGGGATGAGGGTCAGGATCGCACTTGCTGAAAAGGGTATCAAGTATGAGTATAAAGAAGAGGACTTGAGGAACAAGAGCCCTTTACTCCTTCAAATGAATCCGGTTCACAAGAAAATCCCGGTTCTCATCCACAATGGCAAGCCCATTTGCGAATCTCTCATCGCTGTTCAGTACATTGAGGAGGTTTGGAAGGACAGAAACCCCTTGTTGCCTTCTGACCCTTACCAGAGAGCTCAAGCTAGATTCTGGGCTGATTTTGTTGACAAGAAGGTACCCTTCTGTGCTTCATTCTTGTTATTGTTACTAGTAATTCCTTTATTATTGATTTTATATTATGCTTTAGTATAGAATGATGTAATTTGGTTATTTTACACCCATGTTGCTGCCTATTATTAATTCTTACCCCTTTTTTGGATGTAATCTTGAATATGGGAGATGCATAATGTAAGGAAGATGGTCCACATTTGGATATAAAAATATCTACTTTCTTTAGACCCCTTTTCCCCCAAGATTCTCCATAACCCGCCTTAAGTGGTTCAGTTACTTTCCCTGTTAAAGTTTTGTTCTTTTACCTTATTGTGGTAAATGTTCCTTTGCCTACTTTAGCAACATGTAGCAAAAAAGTATTTGATTAATCTTTAACCTAAGTGGCTGTTTTGTCAAACATATGTATTTGATTATATCTCCTTTATCGCTCCTTTTGGTATCAGTTTGGTAGGCATTACTGCATTAGTGTTTTGATTATTAGTGGCCCTTTTCTCATTCTTATATTTTATGATCTGAGTGTTAATTTTTAATGTCGAATAGATATATGAACTTGGAAGGAAAATTTGGACATCAAAAGGAGAGGAAAAAGAAGCTGCCAAGAAGGAGTTCATAGAGGCCCTTAAATTGTTGGAGGAACAGCTGGGAGACAAGACTTATTTTGGAGGAGACAGTCTTGGTTTTGTGGACATAGCACTTGTTCCATTCTACACTTGGTTCAAAGCCTATGAGACTTTTGGCACCCTCAACATAGAGAGTGAGTGCCCCAAGTTTATTGCTTGGGTCAAGAGGTGCCTGCAGAAAGACAGCGTTGCCGAGACTCTTCCTGATCAGCATAAGGTCTATGAGTTCATTATGGATCTAAGAAAGAAGTTAGGCATTGAGTAGGTTGGACCGTTGGAGCTTAATGGCAATTGTGAAGTAGTGGTCTTCCATTGGCCGTTCTTAACCTTTCAATTAAGTAATTTGTGTAATAAAAAGCACATAGATATGCCAGACTTCATGCTTTCTGTAGGAATGTGTAGGTTTTGGAAAACCTGGGATGCATCTTTCATGTGTTTGTTGTTGGTTTTGTAATTGAGTCATTTTAGTATTGTCATATACTTGACTAACTGAATGACAATGTATGTTTTATGAAATTAGTTATTTACGTAACTGTTATTGCTTTCTTGGTTCAATGGGAACACAATTAGAAAGAAGAAAAAACTAGTGGGTTCATAACTTAATTAAGATTTGTAACGTTCTGGTTGGTCAACATCTTGGATGTAGCCAGCTTTGTGGGTATTCTTCCATTTTCTATTTATCACTTTAGGCTAATCATCAAAAAGAGACTTGTTCTTTTAACATGTATGGCATGAACTCAATCAAATGGAATTATACAGCTTCCTTTCAACAGTTTCATAGGTCAAGTACTGCTATTCTAAGGGATGATTTCTCACACTTCTTTCTGTTTCTTGAACAATGACTTAGGCATGACTTTTCATCATTGAACAAGATAGTATGTGGTTTGGTTTGGTTTCACATTAGAAAATTGATTCTGAGACCAGAATTAATTTTGAAGAAGAATTCAAAATTGATTTTCGATCTAAAATTGATTATAAATTAAAGTGCTTCCGTTTTATTATTAGTTGTGATATTGTTTGAAGTTCTGTCTTGGAGTTCCATTAGCAGGCTGAACAATAATATTATAGTAATAAAAAAAACAATACAAACTAATGTCCCAATTGCCGTCTGAACAAGGTGCTGTTATCAAGAAATGACACACAGATGAAACAATATGCATAGAACCATCCTTGATAGGGACTTTTCTTTTGGTGGAATATTTTATTATGATTTCACTATCATCCAACTTTACATTCTCTATAAAGAAGTTAACGTTCCAACTCCTCACTCCTGTGTCACTCACTTTTGCTTTCAGCATTAGTTTTCTTTCTTTGGAGTCTTCTTTCTCAAGTCTCAACAATGGGAGATGAGGTGATTCTGCTGGATTTCTGGTTAAGCCCTTACGGGATGAGGGTTCGGATTGCACTAGAGGAAAAGGGCATCAAGTATGAGAGTCGAGAAGAGGACTTAAGCAACAAGAGCCCTTTACTCCTCCAAATGAACCCAGTTCATAAGAAAATACCAGTTCTCATCCACAATGGCAAACCCATCTGTGAGTCACTCAATATTGTTGAGTATATTGATGAGGTTTGGAATGGCCAATCTCCATTGTTGCCTTCTGATCCTTACCAGAGATCACAAGCTATATTCTGGGCTAACTATGTTGACACCAAGGTACTTTACTTCTCCCTGGTGCTTCATTATTATGATTATGATTGTTTTTGTTTTCTTTATAATTGGAGTATCATCTTAGTAATTTACACTGACATCTAATTGAAACATTTATGGATTGGTGAGGTGATCTTAGTAATTTACATTGACATCTAATTGAAACATTTATGGATTGATGAGGTGAAATTCCAATTTTAATTAAAGAATAGCATCAAAGCATCTATGGAACTACATATGAGTTTTGTCCTTTATCTTGTTATTAAATAAGTTTGTTTGGAAAATGTGAAATTTGCTACTGAACTTCCACTGTGAAATAGATATATGAGATTGCCATGAGGTTTTGGAGAACTGAAGGACAAGAGAAACAAGCTGCCAGGGAAGAATTTTTGGAGTGTCTGAAGTTATTGGAAGAACAACTGGGGGATGAGCCTTATTTTGGTGGAAACAACTTTGGCTTTGTGGATATTGCACTTGTTCCTTTGTTCAGTTATTTTTATGCCTTTAGCTTATATGGCAATTTCATCGATGAGGCCATGTATCCCAAAATCATTGCTTGGACTAAGAGGTGCATTCAAAAAGAGAGTGTGTCCAAGAGTTTTCCCGAGGAGCAGAAGGTCAAAGAGCATGTTTCACAAAAGAGAAAGGATTCGAACAGTGAATAAGAGAAAATATTAGGTGATGCTGTTCTACATGAATATTGCCTAGAGGGAGGGTAGCTATTGCCTCTATTTACTTGTCTTCTGTATCTTCCGAATAATGATGGCAGTACAAAACTGCACTTGGATGCGCATGTGGTTTGGCTACTTACAAGTTATAATCCTTTTAATGGATATTTGTGACCCAGTGCAACATGCCCTTTTACTTCAATCAAATTGTATTTAGATGCCATAAATCATGAAATTGGTTTGCAAGTCAAAGTTATATAAATGCACACTTTTTTAGGCTTAAAGTATATAGATAACAACAAACGATGTGCACAAAGCCACAAATTCCATGAAAACATCTTCATAATGGAAACTCATAACAAGTTTTAAACCACAAAGGAATATGAGTATTAAAGAACATGATTCAAACAAGGGTAGAACTATGTAGTTTGCACTTATAGTTCACACGCCTCGGTCTCCAACGCAAAGTGACTAACTCAAATTATAAGTTCGATTTGATATCATCCAAATCAACTTTAGGCTTAGCTATTGCTAAGTTCCTTACTTTTTATTCTTGTGTTCACACTGTTAAATATCGGATTTGAAAAAACCAAAATACTGGAACTCGCAGAGATAAAAATTGAGCCACAAGAATGAAGATAGAAGGCAATATTTTATAAATGAGAATGTTTATTTATGTGTACAACTAATTTAAAATTTGCTAAAAAATCTCAATTATTATGAGAACTTTTATTAGGATTATAATGTCTAACTAAAACAAAAAAATAAATATCTGAATCGTTAACATGAATAAATATTATGTCTATGTCAGTCTCTCACAGTTCTAACACACACTTCAGCGTCCTTTTAGTTCAATATGCGAGAGTTTCTCATATGCTTTCCTTCTGCATGCATCTCTCAGCAAGGAGATAAGTTTTGGACACACTGCCTCCACTTTGAAGTTGCCAAAGGTCTCATAAGTATAAAACCAGCAACAAAAAGGGATAAGAGCAACATCAACAAACCCAAATGTGTCACCCCCAAAATAAGGCTTGTCTCCAAGAAACTCCTCCAATTGCTTTAAGCTCTCTAGGAAGTCCTTTGCCACCTCTTGCTCATCTCCCTTTGAAATCCATATTCTCCTGGAAGCATGATGCACCTACATTTTTTTAGCAAAGTTGTTACAAAAAACTTCCTAGAACATATATGATGTATAATTCTTATGTTCAAATTTTAAAATCTACCTTTTGATATACAAAACCAGTTCATAACCTAACAATATCCAATTCAAGAATTGTTTCATATCTATAATTTGAAAATCATGATTAGAAATATTTAGATGAGATAAATATTTTAACTTATTTTTATCTTTAATTCAGTTAAAATTAGAATTTGTTTTCTATTATCTTATCTTTAGGATTTATTTTATATTATCTTATATTTAGTTTAAATTTATAGGATTTATTTTTTGTTATTTGATTTTTCCTAATTCCTTATAAATAAGAATTTATGTAGAGGAGAATAACAACTCAAATTTAACAAAATTAAATGTTTTCACTTTTGTGAGAACTTCAATTTTGTTCTTAAGTTAAAGAACTTTATAGTGTTGGTTCTGTTGTGTTGGAGAAAGCCACCATAATTTCCCTCTTCTATGAACTCAAAATAAGCAATTTGCGGAAGCTTAAAATATAACA
>JAMLFT010007848.1:0-14344 GCA_026544285.1 Pachyrhizus erosus | reverse complement strand
AATTTTTAAAATATATAAATATTTAAAAACATAATTTATTGAAAAGTTGTCTGTGATTATTTGTAAATACATGATAAGCTACTGAGCTACCAAAATTGTTATTATATTATCAATTAACACTATTATATGAAAGTGAAGACTAAAATCAAAATTTTTAATCTTTAAAATACTAAAATAAAAAAGTTAAAAGACTAAATAAAAAGTATTTTATTTTATAGGAACTAAAATGTTATTTAAATCTTTTTGAAAATATATATTGACACCTTCTTATATATTATACTAATATTTTTTTAATGTTTATAAACATTAAACTAACACCCCTTATATATTACATTAACATCCCTATCAGGGGATAATTGTAATCTTTAAAAAGGCAAGAGTTTGTATAATTTCATAAAATTTAGAGAGTATTTATGTAATTTACTCTAAAAAACTTACTTAATATAAATAAAGTTATAGTGTTGAGTTAAATAAAATAAGACATGTTTAATTTTGGTGTAGTATTAAAATTTTCTACTTTACATTTATAAAATTTTTATCCTTGTATGTACATATATATAATTTTAATTATTTTATCAAAATTTATAAAAAGTAAACAAAAAAAATATGGTTTAAGAGATTTTTTTAATATATATAAAAGGAAAAGGAATTTCCTTATTCAAAAAGTAAGTAGAGTGAAATTAGATTTAGATTTTTTAATTGAATTATCGAGGAGTTGGAGTCTTATAGATAAAAAAAATATTTTTGAAAAAATTCAACTAAAGATGATCATAAGTTCTTCCACAATAATTGACAAATGATATTCGTACCTTCTTTTATTAGTAAAATTTATTCCTCATTTTCTTTTTTTAAAATGAATTTTCTTAAATATCCTTCTTAATTTATTCCCTTTTTTAAATAAAATCATTTACCTTGTTTTCACTTATCCCTTCTTTCTCCAGCTCTCTCTTCCTCCGTCACCTTTTCTTTTGCCACTAGCTATTGGGTGGCTCTTGCAAATAATGCATAAGGTCAATGGAGTAGTCCATGCTTACAAATCCAAAAAAATATTTTTGAAGTGGATTCCCCCCTTGCTAATCCTAGAGGAACTTCCACATGTAGTGAGACCTTCAAGGATTACAATGATAACAAGGATGCTATTAACTGCAAAAAGGGGATGATATATTCCCTTGTGACTTAGATGTTTGGGGGTTTGGATTTGCGAAAGATATATGCAAAAAGGTGGAATATATGTTCATTTGAGTGAGATACAATAAGGAAGAAAATGCTCTAGATTTGTCAAATACTATGTGGTTAAATATCCAGTGGAGATAGAGACACATTAGTACATGATCTTGATAAAAACAAATAAATTACATGTGATTTTTTCAAAATTTAACTATGAATAATAAGTCTCAAATGTAAAGAGGAAAATAAAACGTCTACTATAAATAAAATACTATTCACAATTGTATATATAATGTTACTTCACTTTGTTGTTTAGGATGTCTCACCCGATATCCTAAATAAAAACCTTAGAAATATCTAACTCCATGGAGCTTGAAACCCTTTCAAGATTTTCAATCTTCCAAAATCTTTGCAAGGAGATTAACTTGCACACGACCTAGTGTATGAGAGGCTTCAATCAATATTCAATAAGCATTTGACTTAAATGTTTTTGGTTCCTTATAAATGACCAAAATTTGCTTTTAGTCATTGATAATCTTTTTTTTTTTTATGATTTTAGTCTTTGATAAATTAAAAATTTTATTTTTAGTCTTCGTTATTAATAGACCATTATTAAGAGCTAAATTCTTCATTAATTGAAATATCTTATAAGGTTCATTCAACTATAAACTCAATATTTTAACAATTTGATTCATGCAAGTGAATTAAAAAATAATTAATAACAAACAACTCAGTACTTGACAGTAATTTGCTAACAACAAGGAATAAAAATAAAATTTTAAATTTATTAAAGACCAAAAGCATAAAAAAAATTATCAGGAATCAAAAGCAAAATTCAAACATTTATTAATAACCAAAAACATATTTAAGTTTAAACAATTAAAACACTTAGACAAAATATCCATATTATAAAGCCAATAAATAATTCAATAACAATTAATAAAACACACATTTTTATAATAAATTATTGGCCTTTAAAATGAATTATGAGATAAAGTAATTGACTAATTTACAGTAATCGATTACTTTAGGTTGAAGTAATTGATTATTATGATAAGTAATCAATTACTTATTGTAGATTTTTAGATTTTTAACTCTTTATGGCTATTGGTAACAAAAGAGATAGTTTGACTTATACTTTATAGTGTAGGGGAGTTAAATATGTTTTATGTGTTTTTTTTTTAGACTTTGTATAACACCTTTGACTACCAATTTTTATGTATTAAAATGGTTAGTATTTTGAGTTTTATTTTGGTGTAAGACCTTTGTTTTTTTATGTTTTTAGTTCTTACTAAATCCTTTGATTTTTTTTTTTAATTTTTACATGTCATAAAATTCTAGGTATAAATAAGGCAATACTTTTTAGGATGTTACACACTCTAATTGAAAGAGGAGAGTTGGGAAGTTATGTGTCGCCACTAGGATCATGATGAGACAATGAAAAAAATGTAAAAAATAGAAGAGACATAAGAAAAAAAAATGAAAATAGTCTTTAGAACCAAATTTAGGTTTGAGAGTCGATTATGTGTAAAAAAGGTGTTAGCATCCTACATGTTTGTCCTAAGACAGTTACCTCTAATTAAATGTGTGAAATTAATATAATTTTGAAAATATTTATTTTATACCTTTAAAAAAATATACCATGTTTAGTTTATTCATTTTATTTATTTGAGAAAATAATTATTAAAACTAGTTTTATTATTTTTTAGAAAAATTAAGGAATGTTATATTTTTTATCTTTTTAAATTGACAATGATGGACCCTTTCTCTTACATATCTCCAATTGCAATTGAATAATCAGACTTACGTAGTTACTTTATAAAAAATATTTATGTATTGATGTTTTTAGTTTTGAATTTTAGTCTTTTTTATTATTAATAAGAACTTTTAGTTATTATATAATTCATATTGCACAAGGTATAAAATAACACAAGTAACTACGTATGATACCCTTATGAGTAACACAACAAACAACAATAGTGTAAATCATAAATTGATGTTGTAGAGTGTTACATAAATCTTAATAAAGAAGAGTTTATTAATATTGTTGAATATTATCATAATGATTTTTAGAAAAATTAGGCAACTAGATATATGACGAAGCCTATGACCATACATATATTTAAACAACCCTTAAATGTATGAAAGATAGAAGAACCACATATATATATATTAAAGACTAAATGCACAAGTTTTAATCAAAATATCTAATTATTTGCTTGTTATAAAAAAGAAAGGTTATATTAGTATTTTTTTATAATATGCAAATGATTTTTAAATAAATAGATCAAACAACTAGATGTAAGACAACATATGCAACTATATATACATTTAAACGACCCATTCATATACGAAGTCAATGTAAACCACATATATGCATTAAAAGATTGGTGCAAATATTAAATAAAAATATTTAGTTATTTATTTATTATAAAATAAAAACTACAACCATATATAACAAAGAAAACCATGCGTGTGCATATATATGTGTATGTTTGTTATCATTGTTATTTATATTATTATTTACTTTTCTTTTTGTCATTTTCAAGTTTCTTTTCAACTTTTGAAACAAAAAAAATGACCTAAAATAATAAGAAAAATAAAAAGTAAATAATTTTACTAAATTAAATTACAAAACCCAAATAAGATTACGCACGTGTGTAACTTTCCATACATTAATCATGGTATTGAAAAAAATAAAGAAAACTAATGCTATAATAACAAACTAACAATAAAATAGTATTAAAATCAATAACAAATGTGTATAGAAAAAAAATCACCGCTAAACTCATTATTACAAAATAATATGACCAAATAATGACAAGATAGAAATACATAAATGAATATCTAAATAGAAAAGTAAAGAGACACTCAAAATAGTAACACATATAGAAAAAGAAAGACAAATGAAAATATAGAAAGAAAATGGACAATAAGGAAATATAAAGCTACAATAGATATATGCTCGATATAAAGGTCTTGATTAATACACAGGTGGTTTTGCGTTAGGTGCATGGTTTTGATTGTTGAAGATGAAATGTGTACATACAAAAAGAAAGGTAACCCTTAAAAGGACTAAAATTTTGGAGATAATTGTAGAGAAATATTAACAATCCAAACTCATGGTAATGAACCAACACCAAATACCCCTGTAGCAACTTACTAAATCCCAACAATGCAAACTAAACCTAAGTGACTAAAACAAATAAGGAATGTAATACTTGTAGGCACAACTCACGGTCAACACTAAATGATTTAAATTAAACACAACCTTGATGTTATAACCATTATGACATACTTTCATGTATGTGTGGAATAATAAAAAAAAAGTAAACGTAATGATAAATGTCTCCACATGCTATTGTATATACGTAGAGTAAACAAATCTATTGTTGTTATATACACATGAAATAACAAAAATGTAAAGAAAAATTATGATAAACACATATAATAGTAAGAATCATTCCTTAACAAACTCATATATAAAAAAAAAAACTCAACAAAAAATACATTAAAAACACCGATAATTAATAAAAGTAAATAATAAACAACATGGGTTGAGAGGACGGGTTCTGATAGGGGGTTTATAAAATGGCTCGTTGGCAGCACCATGGTGGAGTGTGGGAGCTGGTGCAAGAGGGTTATGATAGTTCAAGGTGGCTTAAAGTTAAGGGGTTCCATGATTTATGAATGAGAAAGATTAAGACAAAAAGTTATAGAAAATAATGGTAAGGATCTCTTGTGATTATTAGAATGCGACGATAATATGTATTTAAAGAGAGTGAACAAGAGCAAGGTATTTTTTTTGTGGGTGATGGAGAGAATCCAGGATGTGCAATATTGAGAGGGTTAGATATTAAAGAGGAAGAAAAAAGGGATAAGGGTGGTGTGTAATAAGAGGGAATGATGTTATGTCCTTTTTATGTTAGGGATTGAGTGTGGGTTCAAAGATAGAATAAGGATTAAAAGTCTTTTGGATGAAAGAAGAATGAAAGTGAGAGAAAGAGTTATGAGGGTTAGTGATGGGTAAGCAAGAATTAATGTGTGTTGTTTTGAAGGAAATGATAAAGGGTGATAGAGAGAATTGTGTGTGTTGTTGAGGTCACAATCTGAAAAAGGCGAGTGTGTAGGTTTTGTTATGGATTGTCAGGGACAAAATGTAAGAGAATGTATGCATGTGTTATATGTGGGATGTATGTGTTGTGTGAATAAAGAACAAATAATAATTTATGCATGTATGATGCCAAAAAGAGATGTATATACCTTGGAAGAGTGAGGTGAATGATATTGTGCAATTTTTATTTTTTTATGAATGCATGCACACAATGCAGGGAAATAGTTTGGGGGGTGAAAAAGGGAATGAATCTTGCTTTTTCAAGTAAAATATATATAATGTTGGTTATATGATAGAGAACATACATAAGAAGGAAAAATGCAATGATGAATTGGATCACACATTAAAAAAACAATTTAAAAACTTTTTAGGTTAAGTGGTAAAAGAAATTCTATTAAATAAACTAGGTGTTGAAATTATGAAATATTGACTTTTAAGTTAGAGGTTTGAAATTTTTTATTGAGATTTGAATGATTAAATTATGTAAATACTGTAATTAAATTTTAGAGATATTTCACCAAGTTGTCTCAATTAAGGTGTCCTTTTTTAATGCAAGAAAAGTTAACAAGTTGTCTCTATTGAATTAACCATTTAAAGGTAACTATAATAATTTTATAAAATATAAATTAAGTTGTCTTGATTAGTGTCTTTCAAAGAACTAAAAGAGTTGACAATTTTTCCTAATTAAATTAGCCCCTTTATTTAAATTGAGGAATATACATAATAATAAATTGCTTTTCATTAACAAAACGATTGATTGAATTGTCTTAGCTAAAATGCCTATTTTTAAAAGCAAGAATTATCAAAACCATCTTAACTAAATTAAATCCTTCTTGTTTCTTTTAGAAAAAAATATTTACAATACATATGTATAATATATCCAAATAATATTCTTGAGAAAAAATATTAGTCTAAACAATATATATGATGATATCAAGTAAATAAAAAAACAAATGTATTTACAAAATAAAAGGTTAATGATTTTATTGTTGATTTATTTATTTTTATTATTTTATTTTTCTCATGATCAACATGTGTGTTAATATATAGAGAAATTTGTGTGAACATATATATATGTTAGTGAAAAAAATAGAGACTGATAATGAAAAAAAAGTGCTACAAGGATGGTCAAAATGAGCATATGTGTAATGTGAGGTAAATGATACAACGAAGTTATTTTGAAAAGTTGGAAATGTGAGGTGATATGTGTGTGAGTGTTGAATGACGAGTGTATATTGTGAATAAAAAAGTGAGTATTTGTTAGCCAAATAAAGGAAATTTGAGAGTGACAAATTTTAAAGTTGTTTAGAAACTTTTAAAAGTATATACAAGTTTTCTTTTATTTGTTTTATAAAATTTTATATTAAAATTAGCATTGAGTTATTTTTTAGAATTTGGTAAATTTCACAAATATTAACTACTAAATTAATTAACTATTAGATATAAAATTTTGTTATTATTTTTTGTATTTCTTTGATAATTTTATCAATTTCTAAGAATCACACATCAAATAATAAACATAAAACTTTATTTATATTTAATGTGTTATTTTATTTATTTTGTTATTTTTTACAAAAATCAATACAAAATACAGTCATTACGAATGCATTTCATGAGAGTTCTCATTCCATTTTTATAGACTTTTTCAAAATAATGATACTTTTGAATTTCTTAAAAAAAACATAAATAAATTGACACAAAAAATATAAAATAGACTTAACGAACACATTCTCTTATGAAAAAAACAAATGTCTCCCTTTTCACAAAGTGAGTTTTTTGTTCATTTTTTTTCTTCCATGGGAAATATTGTTGCTTTGTTTTTGGATTAGTATTCACCAATAAATGAATACTTTTTAAACTCTCCTTAACAGTTTGCAAACCATGATGATAGAAATCATTCATTAGTAAATCAAGGTATATGAATTGAGAATTTCAAATATTATAATTGAGTATATTTGCATCATGTTTCAACCATTTAACATATATGTTAAATTACACAATTTAACTTGTATGAAACTTAACTTTTAAACCTAAAATAAGCTTGAAAATTTCAACATTTAACTTTATATTGTTTATACATTCATGATTGATGCATCCTTGATAATTATGATTATCATTTTTATATTATAAATCAAATATACTTCAACATTATCCATTCTATATCTTGTAAAAAGGCTTTTTTCATGCTTGATTCACCAATTGATTGGACCTTAATAAATAAAAGAGATGATGAAGGAGAATCTCTTTATTTAAATTCTTTTCCAACATTGAATTTGACTTTCATTTATAAGAATGAAAATCTACCTAAGTTAAGAATTTTTTTAATTTATTTTTGTCATTACAAGTTAAATCTTATTTTCTTCATTATATGGTACACAATTTTTGAATTACTAAAATTATATAACTTTTCAAAATATACTTTAAACAATATAGTGTTTTTCCTTATTCTTAACTTCATAAACTATCTCATTTGCAATGATGATTACACCTAGAATTTGTCTATCTTAAATAAATGTTAACCAAGTATGTAAAATAACAAAATTCATTCCTTTACATTGTTTGCCAACAATTTAATCAATAACTTATACATGCAACTTTTGAGAAAAGCAAGTTTACTTGATTTATTTGCCATTTATTTAATCTAATCTCTTGTAAATTCTCTTTCTTTATAGTCAAAGTAACATAATATTCATAAAAAAATCAACAAAATATTTGTTAAACTATTTAAGTCAAATAATTGAATCCTTACTTTCTTTTTCAAATATATTAGGAAAATGATAGAGAACTTTATAATTAATTAATTTCAATTAACTTAAAATCAATGTTTGAAAGTAAATTAAGCCAAGATAAGTTATTCTAGTAGGATTTTTTTTCATGAATTTAGTATCTTGATCAAATCATTAAATATTTACCAATTATTATTTTGCACGCCTTTAGACATTTATAATGAGAATCACTCTTTTAAAAAAATTTAGTGATTCATAAGAGTTGTTAGCATTATTACAATACCTTTACGAGTATTACTATACTTATATTCATAAATGCAAACTTAAAATAAAAATCTCAATATAAAATAATAAAAAATATAATATTTAAATATTGAGTAATCAAGGTACTTTATAAATCCTTAAAAGCACAAACCTCTCGCAAAAGGTTCCTTAATTGTATCATAGAAACTAAAGGTTTTGAACATATTATAGAAGCCATAAACATAAAACACAATTTTCATTTCTTCTTGTTCCATGCTCTGCTTAATCTGAAAATATTTTAGAATAAATTAGTAAGATGATATCTTAGTGAATGCTAAAGGGACACAACATAACATATATCTTACATATAACTTATAAACATAACATGCTCAACATCTCATCATATATAAATCATGGCATCAAAACATGCAGTAATCTCATAGTCATTGTAGCCTTTCTTAGCATTCATTATTTTATCTCTCCTTTCTTTCTTTTACATATTATTAATAGATTTAAGCTTACACTTTCAAGGAACATTCCTTTGCTTCTTCTTTTTTCATACATCATTCCCTTATTAAAAAGGATCAAAGGGACTTTTTAATGACCAAAGGATGACACCAATCTTTAAGGATAAAAGGAGGTGATGATATTTCTTTTATCAGAGAAGATATTCAATCTTATACTTTCTAATAACCTAAAAAATGTTATCAACGACTTTTCAAATTGAGCACATGTAACGAATCATAACACATACCTCATCAAAGTCTCTATCCTAATTCCTCAATCATACAATATGATGCAATTAACATATAAACCCTTATTAAACCCTAATCATGGTATTTTCATTTAAATCTCATAGCAAGCATATAAATAGTCATAATGGAAAAGGAAAACATACAATAGCAATTCACACAATTAAGGGGAAAGAAAAACATACAGGAGACTACCTTCACATGAATATGCTTGACAATCTATTAAGGGATTCTTATGTTCTTCTATTCTTTTCTTGTCCTTAACCTTTTCATGATCTCTTTTTCTCTTTCTCTTTTACGTTAAAACGTGAAAATGTGTGTGCGACTTAAGATTTATAACTTTAATCATCTTGTTAAGCCTTGTTGGTCGTTTCTTTTTGAAGTCCACTTTTATAAACTAAACCTATTTGTTAAAATATTAACTAAACCATTTCTGATTATTAAATACCCTTTAATTAAGGTTACTTATTAAATTTAATTTAGCAGGATGTTACAAGTATGATATTCAAACAAGGGTATAACAAAAAAAAAAGTAAAACTATTAAAAAGAAATCTTTTGTCGAGTTCTTTAATATTAATAATCTTGTAGTATATTTTTTATTGTTAGTGAATTTATTTTTTTAAGATGTTTAAACAAAACAGTTTTATTATTTAGCTTGTTTAACAATAATAAACAAACTCATTGATGGAGAAAAACATCGTAGACTAAGACCAGTCATTTTTTTATTTAAGAATTAAAAGTGGAAACTCAAAAAAATGCAAAGACTAAAAACATAATTAATCCTATAATTTTTTTACAACTTATATAGTTAGTAACTTATACTACAAATCAATATGATCTTCAATGCCTTTTTTTTTCTTTAATTCCTCCTGACAAAAGATTATTTTAGTTAAGTTTGCTAAAAAATTAGTAATTAATGATTATCTATATTATTTTTTGATGACCATAATTGTTTCAAGAGTTTAAAATATTTAATGACAACACGATATGAATCCACAATATCTTAAAGCAAATTTTATTACATAATATAATGATGAAACGATAAACTACCCAGAAGGGGTGTAAATATATCACAAATCAAACATAATAAACACATTTCATTATGATCAAGCATAAAAAAGATATGGCTTAATAATTCAAATATTAAAGATGATTGTAATGATCTTAACGACAAATTTTAGAAGTAACTTTGGTTATAACCATTGAATAAAGGCAAGGAAAAATCGTTACTTGACATATTTTCAATGTAAATAAATGCATTAACCTTCTGGTGTTAACTTAAAAAAGGAGGCGGCAAGAGCATCCTAATCATTTTCAACAATATTCTCTTTACATGCATTGCACCAAAATGGGTCATTATCTCAGTATTTATTTGAAGGAGAGTAGGCAAAATCATAATTACCTCTTTTTCCAACAGTCTCGTTATTTGCATCAAGTATAAATGGATTATTTCCTTGGGATTGAGTTGAAGACGAGAAGATATGAGTATGATTGTTACTTCCATTTGCATCAATAATGTCAAGTCCTTGCATTTGTTTTGTAGGAAAAAAGGTAAAAGCAGATTTACCACTACCATTTGGATTATCAGCAAAAGCATTGTCTTTGTGAGCTTCATTTTTGGGAGGATAAACAATATCAAACAGATCTTCTCTACGTTCGCCATATGGATGAAAAGTGAAATTTCGCCCTTCATTTATAGGACTAAAAGAAATATCTGGCAAAATACTTTCACTTTCACTAATTCCATCAACTTCATTATTAGCACCAAAGACAACTTCAGATATGCTACTCCCACTTGTGTAAGTGAGACATAAATTGGGTCTAATCACTTTATATGGGAGAGACACAAAAACAAGAAAATGTTATCATTTTCACTTAAAATTAGATTGAAAAGCATGAAATGAAATAGTTAATCAAAGTAGAGGCAACAAATAGTAATAAGAGAAAATTGCCTTTACCATGAGAAGATTCATTTTTCTCTTTGTGCTTGATTAAAAGTTCATTTTCTAATTTCTTTTTGAGTTCCACAAAAGAGGCCTCTATTTCTTTGGCTTGCTCACAACTAAGATCTTGTATTTTGGCTTCCCACCAACCGCAAGTATTTCTTGTCTTCAGAATCTCTGCAAGTTCATTCTCTCGTTCTTCCTCATAGTCCAATTGATCTATAAGTTCTTTATTTTTTTCACAAAGTTCATCAATCATTGATTTGGTGTGACCTTCCACAAGCTCACTAGTGTCATCATTTGTTGGCTTTTCTTTATCGTTAGATCTTATCATTGCTTGGTGAGAAGGTTCCCCATAACTAAACCAATTTTTAGACGAAGTAAACATAAGCATATCAACTTTTGCTCCACAAATAATTGATAACTCACTAGCTTTCTTGTAAACACTACATTTTCTCTTTGCGAAAGTAAGGCAAAGATCTCTATTATCCTCAATTTTCTTAATCTCTCTTTGTTTTCTTTTGATCTTTCTCTCTTCCATTTCAACTAAAAGAGAAGAGTAAGAAAGCTATGAAAAGGTGAACTTCATGTCATTTGGACTATGGTTGTAATATTAATATAAAGAAAGAAAACTTAGGCAATTTAATATAATATTACTTTATATAATTAAATATGTTTGTATTTTTTATATTTGTTTTGTTTATTTGGTATACTTGTATAGTTTTCCAATAATAGATACTAATAATTTACTTTTATTCATGTATATAAATTGTCAAGTTAGTATAAAAGTTATGGATGTATGGCTAGGATTGTTTGAATTTTACTTCTTAATCAAATTCAATGATTTGATTAGCTAGTAATTAACGATGATACAAAAATATATTTATAATAGATATAAGACAATATATGGTATAAATATTTTGAGGATATAAATTAAATGATATAAATAAATAAATAAAAATAATACATTAATCTATTAACTTAAGGAGATGTTTAATACAAAGAAAGTTTTTTAATATAAAAAATCATAATTTTTTAAAATCATGAATCTAAAAATTATGATTCATAAAAATGAATAAAATCTGTTTGGTTAGTCATAAATATTATTGAGAATATTTATATAAGTTTCCTGAAAATTAGATATTAATTTAATATTTTTACCGGTTAATTTAATTGTTTAGTATATTAAATAATATAATAAAAGTAATATAATATTTTTATCATAATAAAAAAATAACTTAAAAAAGTTAAATTCTTAACTTTCTATGAGAATGTTTTAGTGGAAAACCTAGCTAAAAAAACATTCTCAAATTCTTAATGTTATATTTTTGAAATAGATATCAAAGATAGAAAACTTAATACTTAATTTAAATAAGATTGATAGGAAACTAAAACCTTCTTCCTCATAAAATGTCCCTCAAGTGTTTATATTTTTTTTTATTTTTTTTTGTTTTGCTCTCTTTCAATAAAATATATTTATTACAAATAATTAAGGTAATAAATATATAATATAAGTATGCAAGGATATAAATTAGATTATATAAAAGAATAAATATGAATACATTAATTTGTTAATTAATTTGTTTGAATTTAATCCTTTATTTTTATTATAAATTTCCTTTTTAGTTTTGCACTATTTTGATAAATATATAGCCTTTTTTATTTTTTACTAAATAAAATTTCAATATTAATAATTTTATATTAAAAAAATGTTATTAATATATAAACTTTATTTAATAAAAAATAAAGAGGATATGTATTAACTAAAATAGAAAAAAAGAAAAAATAAAATTTATAAAAAAAACAAAAAGTACATATTAATTAACAAATTAATGTATTTCTTTTTACAATTCATATAATCTATTTCATATCATTGCAATACTTGCAATATATATTGTCTTAACTTAAGTATTAGATTTTAGACTCGTGTATTGCACAAATTTATTTAAATTATATATTTTAATATTTGTAATTTTTTAAAAATCTATGCAGTTAATAAAATTATTATTTTAAATATATAATAGTATATAAATATAATTACATTAAAATGTGGACACTGTTTGTAAAAATACCTAATAAATTTTAAAATTTATCATGAATTATTATTTTTTTCTTAAATCCAGTTTTACTTTAACCAATGATATGTTAGCGTTTTTCATAATAACAGAGATACAATACCAGTATGAAATTTGTAAATAAAGACTTAAATTTGATAGATACAAATATACATACATATATATAATATTAAAGTGAGTTTTAATTTTTTTATTGTGAATATTATACTAACATGTATTTTTTATGATTTTATTATTAACAATTTTTTATATTTATTGTAATAATCACAAATAACATAAAAAAATACATATAAAATAACATAAATATTAATTTAAAAATAAAGAAATTGAAAAGTTGATAGTCATACATACTGCATATACACAAAAGTCATGGAAATTCATTTAATTATCATATAACATTGTTATGAATCACGCTATTTTAAAAGATAAAAAGAAAAAAATACAAGTGGACTCACTTTTTAATCTTATAATTGTTTAAATGACTCATTTTTTAACGATTTTTTTATTATGTTTATGAATTTTTACATCTTGTATTAATAAAAAAAATTTAAAATTGTATCTTAAAATAAAAAATAATTATTATTTTAAAAAATATTAAAGATCAAATAAAAATTAAAATGAATCTTAAAAATAAGATAAAAAAATCAAATATATTTTAGTCTAATAGAAATGTATTTTTTATTGAAAAATAAAACATAAAATTAATTATGTATTATACTAAATAAATATTACAGTAATTAATATTATAAAAAATATATTTATTTGTATATTTATAAAAATAATACATATTAATAACATTTTTTAAGTTTATATTAATAACATTAAAAGTTAAGTGAATGTTCATTTTATTATTATTATTTTATTACAAGAGATAATAATAAACAAGAAGTCAGAAAATAAAAACAACAAAACAAAACAAACACTGACTACAAGCCACAGGGGAAAACAGACCCCATCTCGTCAGCAATCAACAGACTCCTTAAATCCAGTGTCTGGCTTTGGGTGTTGTTTTGGGATGCAATGGTTCAGGGTCACGGTTAGAAGAGACTTATTATTTTTTTTTAAATTTATATACTTATGTAATTATTTTTAATATTATTTCATGTTAGTTTTATATATAGACTGAAATTATTCTTCATGTTTTTTTTATTAAATTAAAATATGACATATAATTAAAAATATTACTTTATTATTTATTAATTTTTTATTATCACATTTATATTAAATAAATTTTAAATTTATTGTAACATATAATAAATTTATAATAATAGATTTGAATTATTTATTAATAATATAAAAAAAATCTTTTAAATATTAAGATCG
>JAMLFT010007847.1:0-14344 GCA_026544285.1 Pachyrhizus erosus | reverse complement strand
AATAATAATAATAATAATAATAATAATAATAATAATAATAATAATAATAATAATAATAATAATAATAATAATAAATGTGACATCTTTCTTACTCTTGAAAAGTTTAAAGGCATAAGATGCATGTGATAACTTGTTGTGATCAAATTTTTCTATTAATTGGTATTATTTGTAATAAATTATGATAATTTTTTAATAAAGCTCCATAATGCACTAACTTTTAAAGGTTATGAATGTGAAATATTTATTTTAAAGATTTCACATAGCTAAATTTAAATTCCATATAAAAATTTAATATTAAAGTAACTAAATTTAAAAGATTGATCCTTGTTTTATAATAATAATAATATCAATTTTAATTTCATGATTACAATTTTCAAAAAATTAATTTGTAAAATAGGTTAAAATATCATTTTAGTCCATTATGTTTTACTCTTTTTCATTTTAATCGTTTATGTTTTAAAATTTTCAAATTGATAATTTAAGTTTGTAATGTGTCTACTAATGTTAAATAGGCTAATAAAGTGACTTGTTAAATGAAATGACGTTTTTGATTTTTTCATTTTAATCTGTTAAGTTTGTCAGTGGTCCCATTTAAGTCCTTTGTATTTTTAAATGGTTTCATTTTAGTCCATTAAATTTACAAAAAGTTACATTTTAGTTACGTAAATTCCAAAGATATGCCTTACTTTTGGCAATCATGTTTATTGCTGGAACGTCATTACCTTGAATCAAAACTATCTAGTGATTTCAAATTTATTCAGAATTTGATTACATTTAAACAAAATACATAATACCAAACAATATTTAGATTTAGATTATCTAGTCATGTTATAATTTTTTTAAATGAAAATGGATTATTAGATGTGACATTTAATTGTCTCTTAAAATCTTTGAGGACATAAGTTGTGACATCTTAATGTACTTGAAATTATTACTCAATTAATTTCCATTATCATAAATTACAATAATATTAGTAATGATAATTATTTTCATAATAAATCTTTAAATAAATATATTTCATAAAAATTAATTAACTTTTAAAATTTAGTTTAAAATATTACAATAAGAACAATTAAAAAAATAAGTTAATTGAACGTCACATTCTTTTAATCTTTAAAGTTTTAAGACACAAGTTGTGATAACTTAATGTCTCAAAAATTTTCTCTAAAATAAACATGTTAAAGTAATATTAACTTGTTTAAAGAATTGACTTTGTTATGAAACTTTTGTCGATTCTATTTCTAGGATAAACAAATTGGTGATAACTAAAAAAAATCTAAATAAATAATAATAATAAAAATAATAATAATAAATAAATAAACAAAAATAAAAAAAATACAATATTATCAAAAACTATGTAGACTTTGATTCTTAAGTAATTGTTATTAAGTTATAGGCTACAAAAAAGTACATGCATCTTATTGGTACAGGTAGTATAAATTAATATCTTAATGTCATCCTTAATTGAGTAATCCCTCACAATCTTCGAATTTCTATCATTGGGGTGTGTATTAGATTTATTCATGTACCCTTTGTACTAGAAGTCTACCAATAGTCAGTCCTTATTTGTGTCTATATCTTTTGCACCAGTGATCACTCACTCATAACCCTCAAAAGCACTCCAAATGTTACAATAAGTATTTCATGTTATTTAGTTGAGTTGTGATTAAGAATGTTGTGGTTCATGTTGCCTATCACTCATTTTTTTCTATCTCTATGTTGCATGGTTTTCATCATAATGAACAACATGAGGAGTAGACAAAAATAATAAGTCACAGGTTAGTGTAGTAGGAGAATGCTAGGCTTAAAGGATTTTTCTTCTACTTGTGATGAGTTCCTATTTGTCTTATGATTATTGTGAACATCTTATTTTGTCTAGTATTTTTCTACTTTTTTTGTTCAAAATATATTTTTAAATTTCTTTTAACAACACCCAATTACACGTGCTTTTACATTTAAATAAAATCTAACATATTTTTATTCCAACTTTCTTTAATTATCATATTTTCCTTTTTTTTTGTAAATAGATTTAATTTACTTTTCTTTATTTTCTAAAAACTACATTAAATCAATTTTGAAAAAAAAGTCTCATTTTATTGATTGACTTTTCTTTTGGACAATTAAAACTCACTTTTACAAGAAAATCACAAAATATATAAACAAATAACAATAACAATATATAAATAAGTTTGAACCTTTAGTCCCATTAAGAAGTGTCTAGTCCAGTTACATTGATTAGAAAAAACAAAATAATATATAATTGATAATGCATTCAAAATCCAATAAAAAGAAAGAAAAAAGAAAAAGAAAATAGCAACAACAACCAAATAAACATAAAAAAAAATATAACAAAAATACATTCATTTTGTACTACTTTATTCCATCCTTTGTTTCGTTGCCACCTGTTCCATCCTCTACTTCAGCTGCCTACATGCTTCTTGCTTCGTCGTTGCTCCACCACCTTGTTTTCTGATCTAGCCACCAGCAGTTGCTGCCATTGCCATAAGAGGACAATTCAAAATAATTACAATTGTCAATAAAAAAAATTCTTTAAGACTTCTATAAACAGGGAGAAAAACCTCAGTAAAAAGGGAGAGAAATAACTACACAGAGCCTAGAACAGACAAGAAACTAACTAACATCAAATTCTAATAACAAAATTAGAAAGAGTTGAAAAAGGAACCTATGCAATAAAAGATTGCAAATGAACTAAAAACCAACAATCACAATCACCAAGTATGCTTCTCCTTAATTTCTTTTGATTAGGTCTGATTTCACGTGCACCAATTTAAAGTTTTCACTACTCATTATTAAATGTCCAAGTGATCATATTTCCTTTATACCTTTAAAACAAAAACACCAATTGGCTTTCTCCTAATGGCACACAAATCAAACCTAATAAGAAAAGGAAAACAAGAAATGAGCCAAGCCTATAGTAAAACGTATTAGCAACCAACTGAAGGCAATAGGTGAAACACTAAACCTAGAATGAAAAACCCATTAAGAATCATGCTCTAATGGACATTGGAAGCCGCTTGGTCATGGGGGAAGAAGGTTATGCTACCACGATATGATGAAGGTGAGCATGGTTCCAACTATAAGCATCATCACTAGGAATGCAATTGAGTTTTTTTTTTTCTGGGCTCTCTATAGTTCTCTTTCTCCCTTATTACTAAGTTTCTTCTCCTTATTTATAGAATTCTTATAGACTTTTTTTTCCAATTGTAATTATTTTGAATTGTCCTCTTTTGGTAGTGGCGGTAGCAGAGCAGCGGTGAAGCAGAAAGCATGAAGGCAACTGAAGTAGATGATGGAATAGGTGACAACAAAATATGGGATGGAACAGAGTAGTACAATCTGAATGTATTTTTGTTATATTTTTATTTGGTTGTTGTAGCTATTTTCTTTCATCTTTCTTCCTCTTCTATTTTTTTTTTTATTAGATTTTGAATGTATTATCAGTCTATATTATTGTTTTTTTTTTTTTATCAATGTAATTGGACTAATCACTTTTTAATGGGTTTAAAAGCTCAAATTTATTCATATATTGTTGTTGTTATTTACTTATCTATTTTATGATTTTCTTGTAAAAATGAGGTAATAAATAAAATGAGAATTTATTTTTTGTTCAAAAATTGATTCAATCTAGTTTTTTAGAAAATAAAGAAAAGTAAATTAAATCTATTTAGTGAAAAATAAAAGGAGGAAATATATGATAATTAAAGAAAGTTGGAATAAAAATATGTTGGATTTTGTTTAGATGCAAAAGCACTTGTAAGAACAAAATAGGGTGTTGTAAAGGAGATTTTAAAAATATTTTTTGAATGAAAATGTGAAAAAACACCGATCAAAATTGGGTGTTCATAACTGGTATTGTTTTGTTTTGCATATATACTACTTAAGTGAGGTAACCTTGTTGGAGGAGGATTAGTGTTATAAGTTTTAGGTCTTTATGTTAGACTTCCTTGGTCATGATAACTATGTTATACTTTAAATCACTTAAACTATTTACATTTAATTTTGAATGAGAATCTTCAAGTTTATGACTACGAACCATTATATCTTCCTTACATTTGCTTCCACTGTAACATTTTACCTTAAAAACTTGAACTATAACTATCAGGTACCCAAGAATCACAAAGGCTTATGTCCTATCCTATGTTTTCATTGAACTAGTAGTTTAATTGATCACTATACACTATATATACAACTATTTATCGAGTACTTGTAGACAACAAAGTAACATTTACATTTCTAGCTGTGTATATTCATTTTTAGTTGTTATTGTTTCACCACTACGACACTTATTTATTTTAAAGGAATATTATTCATATTTTTATAATCGAACATGTTACAATTTCAAAATGCAAACACTTTTCTTCCATTTTCTAAAACCATTCCCTTAAGTTATTCAAACTTTGTTTAGAAGGATTTCCAAAAGTTAAGTTTAGCTCCAAGATGACGGAACTTTACAAAAAGAATAAAGGTAAGGTTCTTATAAGTATAATATATAGTCTAAAACATGATTTTTAATATGAAATTCCTTTACTTAGATGAGAAGAAAACTATAACAACTAATTCAGTAAGCTACTATGACTTTGATTAAAAATATCTTTTAAAGCATATATAATTTAGGCAATTTAAGTATATGAAAATATATAGGTTTAGATTACTAGGTTTCAAAAGATAAAATTAAATAAGATAGTTGGTAATAACAATGATCAAATTAACATAAAAAAAAAAAGTTTTGCCTTTAGATTTATAATAATATAGAAACAATCTAGATCATTCTCAATTCTTGAAGACAAAAATTCATTATTTTTAATCTCATTACAAATTGAATAGGGATTTATTTAACAAAATGGATAATTCAAGAAAGCAATAAAATAGTAACGTAAATTAATTTAAACAAATCATCAATCCAATATCTAAATCATGCGATAGAATTATCATAATAATCAAAGGATTTTAAATCCCTATACAATCATATCAACTCAAATTTAATTAGACAATAATCTAACATGTAACATGAAAATTGAAATCGCATTTACAATCTATAATTATTGCAAATCTAAGCATTATTAAATGATTGATTTAGGCAATCAATAAATAACCTAACCTCTATTAAATCGGATAGATCAATCCTAGTCTAATTCAGTTTAAAATCCAAAATGCAATCATCATCATGAATTCAAATTTTAGAATTAAAAAAGAGAAGAATTTGTAATTAAAAATAGTTACTCAAATTTTAATTGTATACTTTGAAGTCTTTGAGGAAATGAGGAATAGAGAAAAGAAACGGAAGCTTGGAGTCCAAGATTCTCCAATTTTAGCAAACTTGTAAAAGGCGCTTGTTACAAGCTTCTAAACATATTTATTACAAGACTACTCTACTCATTTGTAAGTCTTTTCTAATTAACACCAAAACCCACTCAATTACACACTTAATTGGATCCTTAAGGAAAGAGTTAGACCAAAATTAATAAAACGTTGTACCACAAAATGTGAGGTGCAAAGGTAGTGACTTTGAATGCAAATTTGACCCTAAAAATGTGAGAATTGACCTAAGCTTGTGAGAGACAAAATTTTATATCTCTGTATTGGCTTTTCAAAAAGTTTTATATCTTCCACATTGGAATTTTTTAGCTCAAGATATTTCTTATGGAAGACAATAGTGTCAAAGTGAGTAAAAATTTAAGAATTAACAATCAAGTCTAATTAGGTTCACTACTTTACAACTCAGTCAATAAATCAAAATTAATCACTAATATAAGTCAATTAGATCTAATATAGAACATAAATAAATGTCTTAAAATTCTCTATTAATATTCTTTAGTTTAAAACAGTTCTTAACTTCAAATACACAATTTGGGTGGATAAATTCTTAAAAATAAAAAACTTATCTTTTGTCACTAAATTTATAGGAATTCTCTAAAGAATATCAATAAATGAGTTTTCCTAAGATTTTATACTAACCATAGGTGATTCAAAGTTAGTCCTGTTAGTACAAATAAAACTAGAGTTCACAACACTTGTGTCCATCTATAATTCCATCTTCAAAAATTCATAATAAAATTTTAAAAAATGAAAATAGAGTGATTCCAAACTCCACTAGAATCCTTCTAGTTTCAACAAAAATAAAAATAAAAATACAAGGCAAGTAATAATACACTCAAAATAGAGTAGAATATAAGAATTCCAACAACTACATAGTTTCATAATTCAATATGACAAGTTGTACTAAAAATATTACTATAAATTACAAAGATGTGAAACAACATGGAATTAGTTGCATTGCGAAGAGGATAGATAAATCTAGGT
Organism: Pachyrhizus erosus; assembly: GCA_026544285.1. Lineage (NCBI taxonomy): Eukaryota > Viridiplantae > Streptophyta > Magnoliopsida > Fabales > Fabaceae > Pachyrhizus > Pachyrhizus erosus. The sequence continues at coordinate 8,023 of JAMLFT010007847.1, read as the reverse complement.
CATCATTCAAGGAAATTAAAAACTAAGTTCAGTAACATTCCCAATCTAATCCTTACTACAGGGATAAACTAGGACAAATTCACTCACCAATACACATGCTTCATTCTAAAACAATTTTGCATAACACACCATATATACGACTTAGGATTGGCACAAGCTACACTTAGGCCCATATTTAACATAGTAACGGGTAAGGCATTCAAACTTCAGAACTAAGGCTAAACATATTTAGATTACTCACAAACTCAACTAATTCACATGTAGTCTGGTCCAACTTCACAGTTATGGCTTGAAGGAAATATTGATATAAATTGTAGAAAAATACAATTATAATGAGGTCAGTTGGATTTAAAATCCAAGACATGAAACTTTAAGGACACAAAAGGGCTAAGTCAGAATCATCTTTGTCCTGGAATTTGTTGAAGTCTTTTCTGTTGACAAAAAATCACACATTCACACTAAACAGGTGCACTATTACAATTATGGCACATCATCGGTCTCAATCTAACTAGTTTACAAATGGCCCCGAACATGTATCCACCTATGTTTTGCTGCCACAAATTAAGCATTAGATTGCAAGAAAATCATGTAACAATGCTTCTAGCCTACTCTACGCTTACCTTAGTCCTAGAATCATCTAGTGACATAATGCTGACGACATTTTGTGTAATTAACCAAGTTTGAAATGAAATTTGGTTTCAATAAGCCTCAATTATTCTTCGGTGGGATGTTGACAAGTTCTTTTTGTTTCTCTTTTACCGAATCCTTGAGACCAAATTCTTCTCATCTTCTTTCTCTCCTTTTGGATTTTGAGATGATGGGTCCATTAAAAGAATAATGATTCACAATCGATGTAATGTAATATAATTGATAGATAATTTTATCTTTTAAATATATAATTAAAAATTTAATTTTTAAATTAGAATGTATAAAAAAAATCTAACATAAAATGTTAATATTTTAAATAAATTTTAATATTTAGAATGATTAATTTTGACTATCGATTAAAAATACCCAAATACAACCCAAAAAAGAAAGAATAATAATTGATAAGGCAACTTTGCTTAGGTGACTTTTGATTCACCGGACCTTCTACTGATCTAATAAAAATTCCAGGGTCCCTTTGGCATCATCCTTGAATCTCCTTTACCTGTTATAGAATATATTAAAGTAAGCAAGGAGCTCAAGTACATCAACATGTTAAAGAGAAAGTTACTTCAATAACTCTTCCTTCTTTTCTTGTTTTTCAAACATTTGGGCCACATACCACAAATAATAAATATTCCTTTCTTTGAATATGAACAAAGCCTGCCACTAAACAATTGTATTTCGAGACAGAAGTAGCATATGCTTGCAGATGAAGAATCAGCCTCCCCAACCCCGTGCTGTTGCTGGACCCACCAACTTGTACTCTGCTGTCAGTTAAAAAAAAAATATCTAACCAAGAAATAATCATATTGGTATGTGTTGGTTAATATATGTTTCCATTTCAGTAACACTTATTACCAAGTGAGCAACTCAATTAAAATAAAATTGTTCTAACTTGATTGATAATTTCAAGTGAGTCATTAATATGCGACAATGTTAAATTAATACTCAGAAAAAAAGTTTATCTACATAATATATACTCTTATTCAATCAACCAACAGAAAATTGTTCTAATTTAATTGTTAATTTCAAGTGAGTCATTAATATAATACAGAGTTAAATTAATGCTAAAAAAATAGCTTTTCCTACATAATATATGTAGTCTTATGCGATTAGGGTATAATTGTTTTAGTAGAAAATATATGTAGTATCAAACTGAAAAGAAAAACAAGTTCGCTAGCGATTGAATTTTGATCAGTCAAATAATAGGCACACTAACTATTTATCTAATGATTTATGAAAGTGTAGCTTTTCAGATAGAGAAATTATTATGTGATTTAGAACTATCATAATTTGAATGATTTTCACTACTTATAATTGAGTTTTTTTATTAATATTTTTATAAATTAAAAAATTTGGTTATGTATCATTCATCGTATGTTTGCTTCATTGTTCAAACATTTGTAGTATAAACTCCTATGCATTTAAACAGAGAAATAACAAAGAAGTTACTTTGACAAGAATAAGTTAAAAACCTCTCCAACGATAATAACTTAAGCAGGGACTTAGAGACCAACCAGGACTATGAACACATAATAATCATATAACATGTAATAATTCTCTTTCGAATGAATCTCTTATAAAAAATATTATAGCGGTTTAAAAATATTGGGAATTATTGAACAGTTCAGGCAGAATAACTGGGAATCCATGGTGCTGAAGTGACAGTGTTTTGAGGACCAATCATTGGATTTTGATTCTAGTGATCAAACTCTAGACCGCAACCCAAGAAATTGGAGGAGTGACTTGATCGAATTGGCTTTTAAAGATTTGTTGTTGGCCATTATAACCTTCCTTTTTCTTTTCTTCTTTCTTTTTTATTTATGAAGAAAAATTCTTCTCTCCTCTTCAGCTTGGATATAGATTACAGCATTAAAGCAAATATTCCATTTGGAATAATTTCTTTATGTGAGACTTTTATCCTGAGTGAGCCCTGTGGATTGCTTTCATGGTAAAGGAAAGGGCATGATCACATATTTTGTGTTCTTAACATCTCATTTTAACGGGTATTAATTAATTAGTACTTTCACATCAAATTTCAGTTTTCTTTTTTTACCATAGACTCATATTATTATATTAAGCATGTTTTGGTTCCACATCTTGATGGAATACATCTTTGATCTGTAGGTTTATATATATACATCATGCTAACCTAATGATTAATATAGGGTTAGTGCTTAGTTAAAATAGGGTCCCTTTTTGGGGTTGAAATTCTTTTGGCAGGATAATATAAGAAATTATTAACTGTTCAATCTGACGAATGGACAGATTTTATTAGTGTCATTTTGATAAGAGGGGTACGACATTATTTCTTGACACGGTTGATTAGTTCTCTTTCTTCTGATATCCTTTCTTTATAAAGAACACGGGCAATGGGTCCATAAATCTAATCCTAGATTCTTTGATTCCCCCATCCCTACAAGGAACAAAAAGAATCTGCCAATCGTATTACACAACCTTCTCACGAAAGAAAAACCAAAATTAAAGTTGTTTAAAAGGGAAAATGAAAATTGAAAGAAAGATTGATTAATTTAGTTTTCACTTTCAATCATCGCAAGCAAGCAAGCAAATATCCATAATAGCATTTCCCATAATAATTTTTTTAGTACTATTTTTTACCTGAAAGCTTCTCACAGCAATAAGAAAGTTGCACCTATTCTTCATCATGGTGGGACCTACCCAATTCCTTAGGGAATCAAACTTATGAAGAGAGTTAAGTGGGAAAACAGCAAGATAAAAACAAACCATACACTTTTCCTCTTTTCTCTCCTTTTAAGACTCAAAATTGAGCTGTTTTCCTTTCTTTGTTTTTGCTGAATCAGAGATTCTCTCCATCCCTTTCAAGTCAAAGAAGGAAGGGTAGTGAGAAAAATTTTTAAAAAAAGGGAAAAGTGGGTATGAAATTGGAAGAGATGAGAGAGGAAGAGCCACAGCTCATGGCATATATTCCGCCAACATAACCCCACTTATGCTTCCTTATATGGGAGTGAGATCATACAACAACTCAACTACTCCCAATTTATAAAGAGAACTATAGTCCATAGCTGCCACACATTGACACATAGCTAAAAGCATCAAAAGTATATTTATGTTTCAGTAACACTACCATAAAAAGCAAAATGGATCTGCAAAATGTGCAAAATCAAAGCATGCGTTTGGTTCTATCCACTGATGCTAAGCCTAGGCTGAAATGGACTCCTGAGCTTCATCAACGGTTCACTGAGGCTATTAATCAGCTTGGAGGTGCAGAAAGTGAGTACAATACAATACACACTTAAAAACCCTTTAGGCCTTTACTGTTTTGATATTAGACTTTAATATTATATCTTGGCTAATGTGTTAATTATTATTATTCACACTGTGACTTTTGGCAGAGGCAACTCCAAAGAGTCTTATGAGGATGATGGGGATTCCAGGACTCACTTTGTACCACCTCAAGAGCCATTTACAGGTATATTTCCATTTTGGCATGATGGTACCATAATTTGTTGCTTTCACTGAATCCAAAAAGTCATGAGTTTGAGCTTATTTGTGGTTCTGGTCACAGAAATATAGGCTTGGGAAAAGCCAACCGCTAGAAACCTGCTCTGACAACAAGCAACAAGGTGACTTATAGTGTGTCCGGTTTAGCAGTAATGGCATGACTAGTAGTTTTCTCATTTGGCTTTGGCATAACCTTGATGCTCTCTCTTTATTGGTTCAGATTACAGTGAAATTCAGAACAGTGATGATCATTACAGCAAGGAAATCAGCATTGGGACCGAAAATCAGATGACTGAGTAATAGTTATAAACTGAGCAAAATTTGAATGCCTTTTATTGATGTTGCATGTGAACAGTTATGCCTAGAATTTTCCTTGACCAAATGTTGTGTTTAACAGAAGCTTGAAGATTGCTGAGGCTCTCCAAATGCAAATGGAAGTACAAAGAGAACTCTACGAACAAATTGAGGTAGCATGACACAATATTGTCTAAACTTATTCCTATCTGAATTATAGTTTTTGCATAAGTACATGTTAACCAGTTTGGATCATGCTTTAGGTCCAAAAACATTTGCAGCTTAGGATTGAAGCTCAAGGGAAGTACTTACAATCAGTGCTAACAAAGGCACATGAAGCACTTGCAAGATACAATTCTTCCACTACAGGCATAGAACTTGCAAAAGCTGAACTTTCTCAGTTAGTGTCAATAATCAACAATGCATGTCCAAGCTCTCCCATTTCAGAACTGACAGAAACAAGAGGGCTCAGTTTGAACTATGGAGAGAGGAAACAAGACAGAGGAACCATGTGTTCACTTGAAAGTTCTTTGACATCATCTGAAAGCTCTGGAAGATCAGAAGAAAAACAACACATGGATGAGGCAGAGAACCCGCAAAAGTTTAATGGTATTTCAGTTGAATTGCCATTGATGGCTATTAGGCCAGAAGGTAAAGCATTCAAAGGAGATACAAGTGATGGGAGAAAGAGAAGTGCCGCAACTGATTCTGATGCAAGCCGTGTTGATCAACCTTGTGGAAAAAGATGTGGCAACAAGTTGTTCAAATCTGAAGTGTCAGAAATGCTTGACTTGAACAGCCGATATCAGAGAGACATTGACTCAAGTGTGAAAGAAATAGATTTAAATTGCAGTTCAAGCTTTTGGGGACAATAAAGATGTTTCTAGTTATATTAAACATATGCAACAGAAATCATTCTCAGAAGAAAATATGTTTATAAACTATGTATATTTTTATAATGGAAAAACAAAGAAACTGTAGACCCCGGTCAAGAAAAGTTACAATACACATATATGGCACATCTTTCTCAATCTCTCATTCTTCTCTTAATCTTGTTGCTGATATTGGACCACAGTGTAACCAATTTCTACTGTCACAACTTTGTAATGGGCACCCACTGGCTTCTCAAGACCCTACTAGAGTTTCAGTGACACCAAAGCAAGAAAGATTCTATTGTGAACCATTTTTTACCAACATGTACCTAAGATACTAATGGGTAGGGCATATTAGTCACAATAACTTTTAGGTGTAAAAGCAATGGGATGTTTAATTTTATGAAGTAAAAAGCTTGCTTAGAAGAGCGCTGTTAGTATTTCTCCAACATTCATAGGAGAAAAACATCGCATCCATAACATCGTTGTTGCCATAAAAAAATGAAGAGTGCAACATGTTGCCTAGAGAATGAATGATTTTGAATGTTTAAATTTCAATTGATCGGTATCACTATCCAAATGAGAACTAGAAGTTTGCATAACCTATAATTTTAAAATGCGATCACGGTAACATTTTTGTTGCAGTCCTTGATATTGTGAGAAATTGTGAATAAATATGATCAATACGGTTACAATTGTGATAACAGAGATTTTAGAAATCTTGACATTACTGTTGAAATTGATATCACAAACCATTTTTTTAAACCTTAGTATAGTTCAAAACCATTTCCTTCCTTACAAACCAATGTATTATCTGTTATTCAAATTTTGTTTTTGTTTACCTTTATGAACGCCTAAGCTATGACTCACTTGATTGTATAAAGCAAGGGTTTCGATTTGAATTTTGATTATATGCAATAGACAATGGCACGACTTGAACGTTAATTGAGGAAATAGTAGCCAAGTCTTATTATTAGACTCTAGTTGGGAAGGCACATGTAGTTGTCCTTTAGCTGCAATCAGCAACAACAATCAAACCTTACTGATTAGTTGAGGTAGGCTCCAATCCATAAATCAACTTAACCATTTTTCCCTATTAAAAACATTTTAATTATTGATCCATGTTGCAAATATTCAATGGAGTTTTACATAGCTACCAATTGCCCATTATAATTTACAACTCTCTTTTGCCTTGATTTGAAATTGAAACCAACTGTGTAAAGATTTACAAGAAAACATGGCATAGCATTTATACTTTAAAAGTATGCAACTAGTTATGCACATTACATTTTTTATTTTCACAGACCATTATTTATTTTTCCTTAGAACAAAATTTAGTAGAAGTTTTTTTATCTATGTTTGATAATTATTTAATGTAAATATAAATACCAACACAGCTATGCAATTGCATGGATAAACTCACAAATTTTATAATAAAAATTAAAATGCTATAACATGTAATTAGAGAAATCTTTGAAGCACATTAAGGTGGAGTTGAATTTTGTGAAAAGGGTTAATATCTTAATTATAAAGTGATGAACAACAATTTTCTTTTTCTTGAGCAGTTATATCTTGAGTAAAATTATCTTTTGTAAAATATTCTTGTAAAGGAAAAAATTATTTAAACGGACGTGAACTATCGGAACGTAAGTCTAAGCCTTTTAGATTTTAGAAAATTTTGATTCCAAAATTTAATAATTATGCTTCATGATGGAAAATATATTCGTAAATATCACACTGAGACTGTTCCCTTGGATTCTGAAATATATGTAAACAAAAATGATAAAAGGGATAAAAATATTTATATATAATATTACATATAATATTATTTTTTAGATTTAATTCTTCTAAAATAAAAAAAATATAATTTAGAGAAGAAAGTACACAATTAATATTTATTATGGTTGAAATTGCAACTAACTCCAATATTTTATTACCAATACTATTATAAGTTATTTTAGTTAATGACTATAAATACAATTTAGTATTTAAATATTATAATTTTTTTTATAATTAATTAATAAAATTGTTTTATAATTCAAACGTTTGTTGATAATGATCATGATGTGATGTAAGAATAAAAACAAAATAAATTAGGTCAGACTCTGTTAGACCTAAACTTGGCCTTAATTAAAAGCAAAAAATTTGGTTTGGTTTCTTTATTTTTCATAAACAATTTTTATAATCTTAATATGATTTAATTTAAAGTAGAACTTAGTCTGCAGGCCTATTGAAAAGATTGCCTCTTTTTTAATAAGGCCTATATTCAAAGTAGAAGAAATAATGATATGATGAGATCTGTAAACCTTAAACAATGCTTTTTAACTTTAATATAAAGAAATGACACTAAAATATAACTACTACAAAGTTATTCTCCTTTTAATTTGTGTGAAAAAAAAAAAACTAAAATGACTTTAACAGTATGCTTGATCACTGCAATATAGGCTTACATTTCACAATCCAAACAAGAATTATCATCGGTACACTTAGTATTTGGCAAAGTACCAATACCTTAAACAAAACAAGCAAGTTAAAATGAACTAAGGAAAGTATCCCACAGCAACCAATCAGTCTATTGCAAAAAAATTCTACATTCACTTTATGTTTAATCGTTCAAATTTCACTTTTTTTTTTTCTTTTTCTTTAAAATTGTCAAAATTAAGAATAGCTAAATATATGTGGTCATTTTACCAATTTTTACTACTAACTTAGAAAAAGTAGAAATT
>JAMLFT010007846.1:0-14344 GCA_026544285.1 Pachyrhizus erosus | reverse complement strand
TTTACTTGAATTAAAATGATTATGATAATATATATTATTTGGAATGTTTGTATTATGATATATTAAAATGATCAAATTAAAATATAACTATTCAGTTACTATAATTTATTGAGTTAAATAATTATTTTATCAATAAAAAGATTAGATAGTTAATATAAGAATTATTGAGATTATTTAACAAAATTTAAAAAACAATATCATAAATAATGTGAGAGAAACTTAGATAATAGAATATTTAGAAGGATTTTCATTTAAAAAGAAAAAAAATGAAAAAAGATTTGACTTTTTCAAACAAATTTTATAAAATCTAATCTTAAATCCCATAATATAAGGGTAGGTAGTTTACTTTTTCCAAAATTACATAAACTGTCTCTTACTTAGTAAAAATTAGTATCTTGTTTAAGGATCGAGAAAAATGAAAAAACAGAAGAAATTTTGTTGGCGTAGCCAATCGAGAGAAAAAGAAAATAAGTGAAGAGCATGAGTTATCTTAGTTCAAGAGGCGAGTAATTTTTTTTAAATCATTCAAGTTTTATTTATTGATTAATGTAATTTCTTAAGGTTATTTATTAAAAGAATTTGAAAATATTGACATTTTAGATATTATGCATACATTTAAACTACTCATGTATGTTGAATATAAATTGTAAATGCTTGAGATCATGTTGTTTATGAACAGTATTATGTGCTAAGACAAAATTTATTTTTGGAACCTTACATAGATTCTTCCTAATAGCATTTTGTGATTTTTTGAGAACCTAGATGAACATGCTAGAGTGAGGAGTTTTGTTGTTTAGCTTATTTTCCTTGTCTGTATAAATTTATAATGTTTAAAGAAAAAAACGTGGAGGTGATTTGTAATGACTCATGTAGCTAGGAAAGACCACGTGGAAGTTGAGCCACTTAATTCAAGTACTAAAAAACAACAAGGCAATCATGTGGGTCAAAAATTAGTTATAGCCAATGTTGGTATCCAAAGGCTAAGGAGAGGAAAGAGGATCTGCATGACTAATTCTAGATTGAGGGTATTTGTGTTAAATGACAACTACACGAGAGAGTGAGAGAAAGAAAGTGTGATGTTCCCTAAATTGTGAATTCTCTTTTATCCGTCTTTGTAGATGCATGCAATATACTATTCCTTCCAACTTGTATACTGGAAGTTGAGGTTACTCTATATTTGATTAATAAAATAGTACACTTTCTTTTTAATTTTAGATTTAGTTCATAATATGATTCTATTAAAATTGGCCAAACAACCATTACCATGCTTGTTGTAACATGAAAGACCAAAAAATTCTTATTTTGGATCAGCATATGTTGACCATTTGACACATAACATTCGATTCATCAAGCATTTACACCATAAGAAACAAAAGCACAGTAGTGAATTTAGTCCAAATCACTGAAAATGACAAACAAAAACCCATTTTTGTAGTAGAGCTCATCAAAGCGATAAAAGATTTGCAAAACAAGAATGAAGCTCAACACAAACTCAATGAAGAAGCATTACTATAGCGGGTGGAAGTGCAAAAACATCAACGAGCAGCAGAAGAAAAACATTATTTAGCTACGATTGAAACCCAAGCAAGGGAGTAGGCGTTACGGCGACAGTTATAGGAATTATGTGAAAGCATGGAAAATCGTGAGTCAGACTAACCAATTGTTGGACAACCGTTTTTAGAAGATATTGATCGAGTAGTAATACCACCAGTTTTGAAGGATCTAGCCATTTGTTGATAGCCACATTATTTCATCTAAAAAGTTGTATTGTTGTTCTAACATTAGAAAACTGAAGATTTAAGAGGATCGATATCAAAATGTTATCAACAGTAGATATTGAAGACAAAAACATTAACAACTAAGATGCAAGAGTAATTTTATAAAATTATTAGAAGTTTTTAGTGGTTAATTTTAGTTAGTTATTGTAGCCTATAAATATCATATTTGTATCTTATAATAAGGGTTGAAACTTGCAAACACCCAAGATATCCTCCTAAGTCCCTGCAACGCTCACACGTCAACGAGTTATTAGAATATTTCAAACCACCATTTCAACTCTAGTTAGTTATTTTAATTACATTTTACCTTTCAATTATTCTTTATTTCCTTTTCATTTACAATTATGTAATGTCTACTTCTCTTTACATTTCTTCTCCAAATTAAACTCTCTTACTTATATGCATTTTTCCATTTTGGTATTGTTTTATTTTTAATCAATATCTTTGTTTCTAAAGAGATTCTTTGTATAGTTTTCATAATGTGATTATATATTCTAAGGACTTCTGTTTTGAATAAACTTAATTTGTTGTAATGATTAATCTTCAAGTTTGTTAAAAGATATTTAACCATAGACTTATGGTAAAAGGACTTACAAAGAAGGATGAAGGTCTCCAAAGAAAATATCTATCTCCTTCTTGAAATACTTAATGGATTATGTTTGTTGATAAATACAAGCATCAAATTTCATCATAAACAAAATCAAGAACCAGGGGGCACAAAAAATGGGTATTGTGTTTTGAATTGTTAAGTACAACCTTCAATAATTGGTCAATGTTGGTTAGAAGAATCGTTCAATCTATATTATTAATAACAAACATGAGTGGAATTAATTGGCTTGAAGGGTAGATTTGCTAATGATTTTTGAGCATTACAAAGAAGGTCATATATTGTTTTAGTGGCCAACGAAGGTAATGCATAGAAACAAAACAAGCTTTCGAATTTCGATCCTCAAGGCCAAACTTGGAAGCCCCTCAAAACATAATCCTAGTAGTAGAGAAATACAAGGCATTGATAAAGGAAGGTACAATAATTTAAATCTTCTCTTTCTAAGTTGAAAACCTTGATTTTTTAGGTTTCAAAAATATGAGAAGGAAATCAAAAGCCAAATAATAAATCTCCAAGAAAAGCTCCAAAACTATGCAAAAGTAGAAGAAATTTATAATCGAAATGCAGGCAACACAAGTCCAGAAGCAAAAAGACTCATTGGTAATTGTGAATGCTCATTTGACTGATAATGTGTATAAATTTTTCAATAAGTAAAAAAATGAGTAAATTTTACAATCTTTGGTCGATGTAAAACACAATTTCAAGTTTAAATTCAAATATTAAATTTGAAAGGTGAGATTCAACAAAAAAAAATATAAGTGTGAATTTGAAGTCAAAATCAAATAAAGAAAATAAAAACTTGAAATCAAAGTGAATGTCAAATATTGTTAGACCAATTAGATGAATATTTGACTTACAATACTAATTGTTCGAAATTGAAACAATTTCAACAAGAAAAAATTATTATGTAAATTCAATTTTGTTTCAAAGTCTTGAAGTTTGGCTAAATCGAAAGTCCAATGTTTAACATTGTATTATTTTAGTCGAAAAACAAGAAGTGACTTTGAAGTCAAAGTCAAAAAGCTTTGTTGATATAAAAATCTAATATTAATGTTGAATTAATTTTACAAAAGTTACTTTGAAGTCAAAGTCGAAAAGCTTTTTTGATATAAAAATCCAATATTGACGTTAGATTAATTTTAGTAAAAAACAAAAAGTAACTTTGAAGTTGAGGTCAAAAAGCTTTGTGGATATAAAACTCCAATATTGATGTAGGATTAATTTTATTTAAAAGAAAAAAAAGTGGCTTTGGAATGACGATTCTTGAAGAATGGTTAGTCAATATGGTATTTCGACCAAGCATGATTTTGAATTGAGCATGTAAATTGTAACACCCTCTTCAATAATCAATTAAATCTTGAAAATAAATTTTTGTAGATTTATTTTATAAATTATGAAAACTTAATATTTAAATCAAGTGCATAATTAATTAGAATTACATACCAAATAAAACCTATATACTACAAATTTCATATAAGCAAATAACATTTATGCTTTTACAAAATAAAGAGATCTTCAAAATCTTCACTTCTTGTAACTTAGGTATGGAAAAGGTCCATGATTCTTCCTAAGTTCAAACACCTTGATCAATAGGATTTTGTTCATATCACTCGGTTAGGAATTGCCTCTAATACTGAGAAATCTACATGCTCGCTCCTGTCGTCAGCATCTGAAAAGATGGGGGTTTTGTAGGAGTGAGCTACCATTTGCAACACCACAAACATAAGGTAAACTAGTAGAATAATTATCGGGCACTCTTCCTCACCGTTTCATGCCTACTGATACTTCGCCAATTGTATTTAGGGCCTTTGCTGCCTCCAAAATAACATCCTCCAAGAGGACTTACATGACATGCGTCATTTATCCATATCTACAATTTGGGTGACGATAGGGAGTACATATCCTGTCTGGTGCTCGGATTAGGATACTCTCAACTATATCATGATAATGCTCCACTCCGTCGGGGACGCCAAGCCGGTTTGGTGATCATCTCTAACCTCAAAGCATGTCACAAACTTGGCATCTCATCTACCCATAAGGACTCATTGAGAGCCTACGAACATTTCTCAAGTTCCTACTGTAGTCAACTCATGCAATTCGTCCATTCTTAAATTCTCACTCGTAATATGTTGTATGTAAGAGTCAAAACCTCCATTTATCTGACAACCGAGTCTTCATAAATTCAGGTACTGCTATAAACACACATATTTAAATGTGGACTTTCCTCTGTAATTCCAACACTCTAAGTTCTCTGATCATCCTCTACACGACTTTTCGTATTTATTAATGACAATTACTTTGACAAGAGGTGCATTACGTGGAAGACCAAATCTTCATAGCGTTTCGTTGCCATTCTCATCCTTTTACTCTTAATTATTTATAATAATCAAGACTTCTTGAGGATAACCTACCTCATCTTTCTAATAAAATGTCCATCAATGGACAGTTCCTCTATTCTAATAATAAAGATAAAAATATTGAAAATTTAGAAATTCTCAATCTACGGTATAACATTAATAATCAATATAATCAAAAAAAGAATGATAACTAACAAAAAGATATGGGTATCAAAGTAATGATTAATTTCTTGAAATTTTCTTACTACATTAATAAGGACTTTTATCACTATTTCTTAAATTATCTATTTACTAACTTTATTTAGTTATGCACGAATTAATTAATATATATAATTTTATTAGTCTTATAAAATTTTAACCAAATTATTATTATCACTTCATTCCTTACTTCACCTTCTAAATTTATTCAACTCTTCATAACTTATTTCTATGCTTCAATTATTTATTGTTTTCCTTAATTAGTTATATATTTATTTATTTAAATATTTTATTTTTATTTTCTCTTATTATAGAATAATTAACTAGTAATATTTCAGCTTTAATTTATTATAAACATTTCTTTAAAGAAATCTCATTATTTTAAAATTGCAGCTTTAAACTTAGTCATATAAAATAATAATGTTTTGGATTCAACAAAATATAGATACACATATATTTATTATTATTTTTTTTTAAACATGTAAATTTTTTTGTTAGCTTATCCTCTCCATCACTACCTTTGCCACCGCGCATTCTTTCTCCGTCACTACCTCCACCATCGCACTTATCTTCTCTGCAACTACACCGGTGATTCCGTTCGCAAATCTCATAGTATTGTCGTCGGTCAAAAAGCATCTCTTATTCGTATAACACATATTTCCTCAAACCTCCAAAGATCTCAATCTGGTAGTCTATTTCCAAATTTGACACAACTTGCGTCATCTAAATCTGATGGTAAAGTCTCTTGATTGTTTTCAACTATTTGATGATTACTGCATCTGAATGTTTAACGACAAATTTCATTAATTGATGCTTTTAGGCATCGTTGTAGAGTTTATAGAAAATGTAATCGAAAGAGGTCTTGACCCATTAGGTTCTGGTTCAAGTCGATCAAAACCAGTTTTAATATGCGAGATCTTGCGAGATCTTGCGAGATTAACAAGCAGTATTTTTAATTTACACGCACAAATAAACAATAATATATGAAAAAAAATTAATTCTACAACTCAGGCAAAAAGAAATATTAAAAAAAATGATTCCTTGATAATTCAAGGGAAAAACAAAAACGTAGATATACACGTAGATAAGAAATTATCTAATTTCAAGGCGTAATATACTATTATCATATTATGAGCAAGTTTAAGGAATTAAATCAACAAAAATAAAATTATCACACCTGGAAAAAGGAATTCTGTAAAAGAATGGGACTCCTCCTACCTTGCAGATGTTTCTCAAACAAGTTTAGAGAGATTGAATTGTGGGTAGTACTCTTTCTTTCTTTCTTTCTTTCTAGGAGTTGCAAAAAGAACGTATAATAGAAAGGGTAAAGTATAATTTATAGTTATAGTAATTGATGGTTAAGTCAAGAGTCAAAAGTTATCTGAAAGACAAATAAAAAAAGTTTGGCAACCCTCTGAAAAGGTTTGGCAACCTTCAAAAAAGTTTTGGCAACCTTCTGAAAAGGTTTGTGACTCTTTATCCCTTATTATTATTAATAACATTATTATTTTATTATTATTATTATTTATTTTTAAGACAATATGTTATAACTCTACCCTTCTAAAAAAAATATCATCCTTGAAATTTGTATCTTGAAAAAGTTACAGATATAATTCTCTCATCTTGCTTTCTAGCTCCCAGGTTGCATCAACATTATCTCTTAGGTTCCATATTACTTTTACCAAGTTGATATTTTTGTTCCTCAGCTGTTTTACTTTTCGATCTCCAATCCTAATTGGTGTTACGTCATAACTTAGGTTATCCCTTATGGTTATATGATCAAGTTCAATCACATGTGAGGGGTTAGGAGTATATTTTCTTAATCGAGACACATGGAAGAAGCTATGCAAAATAGCTTGGTTTGGAGGTAAGGCTATTTGGTAAGCAATAAGATTGATCCTTTTGAGGATTTGGTAGGGACCAATTAATTTGGGTGTGAGTTTCCAAGATTTCAAAGCTCTCCCTTTACTCCAATGGTGAGGGTTACCTTCATAAAGACATGATCTCTAGCCTGAAACTCTAGAGGCTTCCTCCTTCTATCACAATAGCTCTTCTGGAGGTCCTGAGTCGCCTTAAACTTATCCTTAATTGATTTCACCTTTTCTGTGGTTTGCTGTAACACCTCCAGTCCAAGAAGTAGAGAGTCATCAGCTTCAAACGAACACAAAAACGTCTGAGATTTCCTTCCATAGAGAGCTTCATAAGGTGCCATGCCTATACTAGCGTGGAAGCTGTTGTTGTAAATGAATTCCACAAGATGCAAAAAATCGTTCCAACTTCCCCTCTATTCCAACACATAAGCAATTAGTAGATCCTCTAGTGACTAAATTGTCCGTTCAGTCTGTTTTTTGGTTTGTGGATGGTATGTTGAACTCAGTCCCAATATGGTTCCCAAGGCTTCTTGCAGACTATTCCAAAATCTTGAAGTGAATCGGGGATCTTTGTCGGAGATTATGCTAGATGGGACTCCATGTAGTTTGACTATCTCCTTAAGATATAATTGTGTTAGCTTCTCCAATGAGTAGAGGATGTTGATGGGTAAGAAATGTGTAGATTTAGTCAGTCGATCTACTATCACCCATATAACACCATGTCTAGCTATAGTCATAGGAAGTCATGTCACGAAGTTCATGGAGATACTGTCCCACTTCCATTTTGGGATATGCAAAGGTTGTAGTTGTCTTGAGGCCTTTTGATATTCCACCTTCGCTTTCTAACACGTTATACAAGCCACGACGAAATTGGTGACATCATTCTTAAGTGCTTGCCACCAAAAGTTCTTCTTTAAGTCCTGATACATCTTAGTGGTACTTGGATGGAAACTGAGCTAACTCCTATGTGGTTCCTCCAGTATCATCCTTCTCATCTCTTCATCTAAAGGAATACATACTCTTCCATTTACTCTAATTACTCCATCTACGCCAAGCTGGAACACCTTCTCTTTGTCTTTGCTTGTCAGTACTAGCTTATCTTGTAGGAACTAGTCCTTTCGCTATCCTTCCTTGACTTGTTCCAAAAATTCATTTGTGAATTTTAGGGCTCCCAAGTATAAACTTCTAAGGTGTACCTCCATTGCTAGGTTAAGGTTTCTAAAATCCTCAACCAACTTCAACTCTTCTACCATCATTGATGACAAGTGTAAAGATTTCCTGCTCAAAGCATTAGCCACAATGGTCACTTTACTAGGATGGTATGATAGTTCAAAATCATAATCCTTTAGGAACTCCATCCATAATCTCTGCCTCATGTTTAACTCCTCTAATCAAATAGGTATCGTAGGCTCTTGTGGTTGCTGAAAACTTCAAATCTTGATCCATAAAGATAGTGCCTCCAAATCTTCAAAGCAAAGACCACTGCAGCCAATTCTAGGTCATGTGTTGGATAGTTCCCTTTGTGTGGCCTCAATTATCTTGAAGCATATGCCACTACCCTTCCATCTTGCATCAACGCACATCCTAAACCCTAGTGTGATGCATCACAATTGACATCAAATTTCTTCTTTGGGTCTGGCAAAATCAAGATAAGTGTCGTGGTCAGCCTATTCTTCAACTCTTGAAAACTTCTATACCACGTCTCGTCCCATACGAAGGCTTGACCTTTCCTACTAAGCTTGGTTATGGGAAAATCTAATTTAGAGAATCCTTCAATGAATTTTCTATAGTAGCCTGCCAACCCTAAGAAACTCCTGACTTCAATTATGGTTGTGGGTGGGCTTCACAGCATAACTACTTCAACCTTTGTTGGATCTACAATAATTCCTTCTTTATATACTACATGTTCCAAAAAGCTCACTTTTTTTTCAGCCAAAACTCACATTTAGAGAGTTTTTCTTACAACTGCTGATCCTTTAGTATTTGTAGCACAATCCTCAAATGTTTAGCATGTTCTTCGTGAGTCTTGGAGTATATTAAAATGTCATCGATTAAGATCACTACAACCTGATCTAAATACTTATGGAATATCCTATTCATGTAATCCATAAAGATGGCTGGGACATTTGTTACTCCAAAAGGCATCACTAGATATTTGTAATGCCCATAACGTATCCTAAATGCAGTCCTTGGTATGTCTTCCTTCTTAACTCTAATATAATAATATCCTGATCGTAGATCGATCTTGGAGAACACATGTGTTCCCTTTAATTGATCCACGAGATCATCGATTCTAGGTAATGAATACTTTTTCTTGATAGTTACTTTGTTTAACTGGTGGTAGTCTATGCACAAGTGCATACTTTTGTCTTTCTTCTTCACCAATAACACTAGCGCTCCCTAGGATGACACACTTGGTCAAATGAATTTCTTGTCCAACAACACTTCTACCTGAGTCTTTACTTCTGCGAACTCTTTAGGAGACATCCTGTATGGTGCTATAGAAATTGGATTGGATCAAGGGATTAGATCTATGCCAAACTCTACCTCTCTTTGTGGTGGCAGCTTTATCACGTCATCAAGGAAAACTTTAGGAAACTCATGTGCCACCAAAATGCTACTAACATCTAGTTTCACCTTTGCCTGTATTGAGAACACAACCATGTAGATCTAAACATTTCCCATCACTTCCCCTTTAGACTCGGCAGAGTCAAACCTTGAAAATTCACGAGAATTGTGACTAGGGTTTTCGAATATAAGTTTTTTGGTGACAATTTAGAACAACATGGTTTATAGACAACCAGTCCATCCTCAATACTACATCTAGATTAGATAAAGGAAGGAATATTAAATTAATTTCAAAATTTCGGCCTTCAATAGCGATAAGGCAATTTAAACATGCTAGGTTAGTCATTATAGGCTTACCAGTAGGTGTTTCAACACACAATTCGTACGATAAGGAAGTTACAAGTATGGATAAACAATCAACACACGCATGTGATATAAAGGAATGCGTTGCCCCTGAATCATATAATACGTCTAAAATTTTACCACTTGTAACGCACTTACCTTGGGTGAGATCGTAAGATAAAGTGGCTTCAGAGCTGCTCATTGTGAATACCTTCTTTGAGAGTCAACATATCCCAATTGTTTGACTCGGCTTGCTCTGTGAGGGTGTCCTACTGCCACTTATTTCTCTTTTAAGCATCCAACAATTCTTGGAAAAATGCCCAACCTTGCCATAATTGTGACAAACAACACTTCTTTGTGGGCAATCCCTCTACTTGTGAGGCCCGTTACATCTAAAGCATTTAATTGAAGTACCTATGGTAACATGTGGAGTTTTTGATGCAGAGCTCCCAACCGACTGGCTTCTTATAGTTGATCCTGCCCTCTAATGAGGTGGTATGACGTACAACTTCTTCTACTGGTGACTGTGGTTGCTCCTATGAGGTCTCTATGGGCCTCTTGTCTTCCATTGATATTGTTTAACTTGAAAATCCTCCTCATAAATACGACACTTACTGACTAAAGTGGGAAAGTCAGTGATATGGAGGTATCCTACTACCAATTTGATGTCAGGCTGTAAACCATTTTCAGATTATGCATAGATGGCCTGTCCATCCTTTGCCCCAAAGTAGGGCTAAAACTTTCACAGTTCATTGAACTTTGTAGCATATTCGCCAATGGTGATGCTCCCTTACTTAAGCTCCAAGAGTTCTCAGGCTTTCCTATGTCAAAAATTTGTTGGATAGTATTTGTCTAGAAACTTATGCTTAAAAGCCTCCAACAGAATAACGTTGCCTACCTTTGGGATTGTGGGTTCGATGATGCGCCACCAGTTTTCCAGTTCTCTCAAAACTTGGAAAGTGGCAAAATCCACTTTGTGCTCCTCGAAGCATATCATGATATTAAAAATATTTTCCATATTTTATATCCAATTTTGAGCACCTTCAAGATCAAAGGATTCACGAAACTCTAGTGGGTCATGCCTTCTAAACACAGCTAATCCCCTATACTCCGTCTATTCTCCTTCTCGATTTTGCACCATCCGCTCCAAGACCTGTGCCACACGCTCTAGTATTCGTTTGACATTGGAGCCGCTAGATCCGCTTGCCATGATGCTTGAAATTATAAATAACCCGCTTTCGCATCAATGCTATACTAAACTATCCCTTTATGCCAAGTAGCACAACACACAACAGTCCTAGAAATCAATTTTCACCCAACTATGTTGTCTATTATGTACAACATTAGGTTCCAACAAATTGTTCACGTGATCATCAAATGTGACTGACGTGCTATCGCACAATTTATCTCACACTATTACTTGAACAGTTTAAGATCCACACTATGCCATACAACGTACAAACATGGTTAACTCTATACCACAGACTTGGTAGGACGAACTGCTCTAATACCACTAAACGTAACACCCTCTTCATTATATAAATTAAATCTTGAAAATAATTTTTTTTATATTTATTTTATAAATTATGAAAACTTAATATTCAAATAAAGTGAATAATTAATTAGAATTACATACCAAATAAAACCTATATACTAAAAATTTCATATAAGAAAATAACATTTACGCTTTTACAAAATAAAGAGGTCTTCAAAATCTTCACTTTTTGTAACATTGGTCTGGAAAAGGTCTATGATTCTTCCTAAGAGCAAACACCTTGATCAATAGGATTCTGCTCTTGCACCCGGTTAGGAATTGCCTCTGATACTGAGAAATCTACATGCTCGCTCCTGTCGTTAGCATCTAAAAAGAAGGGGGTTTTGTAGGAGTGAGCTACCATTTGTGATAACTACATCCATAAGGTAAACTAGTAGAATAATTATCGTGCACTCTTCCTCACCGTATCGTGCCTACTGATACTTCACTAATTGTATTTAGCGCTCCTCGTTGCCTCCAAAATCACATCCTCCAAGAGGACTTACACGACACACGTCATTTATCCATATCTACAATTTAGGTGTTGATCAGGAGTACATATCCTGTGTAGTACTCGGATGAGGATACTCACAACTGCATCATGGTAATGCTTCGCTTTGTTGGGGACGCTAAGCTAGTTTAGTGACCATCTCTAACATCAGAGCTTCTCATGAACTTGGCAACTCATATACCCCAAAGGACTCATCGAGAGTCTATAGACATTGCTCAGGTACCTATTATAGTCAAGCCATGCAATTCCTTCATTCTTAAATTCTCACTCACAATACATTGTATTTCAAAGTCAAAACCTCCATTTCTCTAGCAAGCGAGTCTCCAAAAATTCATGTACTGCTACAAATGCACACTTTTAGATATAGACTTTCCTCCATAATTTCAACACTCTAAGTCCTCTGATCATCCTCTACACAACTTTTTGTATTTATTAATGACAATTACTTTGACAAGAAGTGCATTACGTGGAAGACGAAGTCTTTATAGCGACTCGTTGTTGTTCTCATCCTTCTACTCTTATTTGTTTCTATGAATCACGACTTCCTAGGGATAGCCTACCTCATCTTTCTAATAAAATGTCCATCAATGGACAATTCCTCAATTCTAATAAGAGAGGTACAAATATGAAAAACTTCAAAATTCTCAATCCACGATATAACATTAATAATCAATATAATAAAAAAAAAAGAATGATAACTAACAAAAAGATATGGGTACCAAAGGAATAATTAATTTCTTAAAATTTTCTTATTACACTAATAAGGACTTTTATCATTATTTCTTAAATTATCTATTTATTAACTTTATTTAGTTACACACTAATTTATTAATATATATAATTTTATTAGTCTTATAAAATTTTAACCAAACTATTATTATCACTTCATTCCTAACTTCACCTTCTAAATTTATTAAATTGGTCATAACATATTTCTATGCTTCAATTATATATTATTTTCCTAAATTAGTTATATATTTATTTATTAAATCTTTTATTTTTATTTTCTCTTATTATAGAATAATTAACTAGTAATATTTTGGTTTTAATTTACTATAAATATTTCTTTAAAGAAATCTCATTATTTTATAATTCCAGTTTTAACCTTTGCCAAATAAAATAATAATTGTTTTAGATTCAACAAAATATAGATAAATATAAATTTATTATTTAATTAAATTTATTTATTTTTTAAAACGTGTAAATTTCCTTGATAGCTTATCCTTTCGGTCATTGCCTTTGCCACCGCGTGTTCTTTCTTTGTCACTGCCTTCGCCACTACTTGCTTCCTCTCCATCAATACACCAGTGACTCCGTCCACGGATCTCACAGTATTGTCGTCAGTCAAAAAGTGTCTCCTATTAGTAAACACATATTTTCTCAACCACAAAGGTCTCAATATGGTCGTCAATTTCCAAATCTGACACAACTTGCGTCATCAGAATCTGGTGGGAAAGTCTCTTGATTGATTCTAACTATTTGACGATTATCGCATCTGAATGTTTAACAGTGAATTCCACTAATCAGTGTTTTTAGTCATCATCATAGATTTTTGGGAGAATGTAATCAATAGGGTTCTTGATCCGTTAGGTTCCAGTTTGAGTCGATTAGAACCAGTTTTAATTCGCAAGGTCTTGCGAGATTAGCAAGTAATATTTTTAATTTACATGCATAAATAACCAAGAATATATGAAAAAAAATTAATCCTATAACTCGGCAAAAACGAAATGTTAAAAACAAATTGATTCCAATTCAAGGGAAAAGTAAGAACATAGATATACACGTAGATAAGAAATTATCTAATTGTAAGGTGTAATATACTAATATCATATTATGAGCAAGTGTAAGGAATTAAATCAACAAAAATAAAATTATTACACTGGGAAAAATGATTTATGAAAAAGAATGAGACTCCTCCTACCTTGCAGATGTTTCTCAAACAAGTTCAAAGAGATTGAATTGGGGTGGTACACTTTCCTTCTTCCTTTCTAGGAGTTGCAAAAAGATCGTACAATAGAAAGGGTAAAGTATAATTTATAGTTATAGAAACTAATTGTTAAACCAAGAGCCAAAAGTTATCTGAAAGACAAACCAAAAGATTTGACAATCTTCTAAAAAGGTTTGACAACCTTTTGAAAAGGTTTGACAACCTTTTGAAAAGGTTTGACAACCTTTTGAAAAGTTTTTGTAACATCCTCTTTTTTATATAGTAAAATTATAAATTTAAATTAGAAGATTTGTCTCTTTTTCTTTTTAACTTAGCTTAGAATTTTAATTTCTATAAGAAGAATATTATATATTTAATAGATAATATTCTCAAAAGAAAGAAATAGAAAAAAGAGAGAATTTTTTTTTCTAGTTAGTTAACAATTAAATGAAAATAATAAAATATCATTCAAAATTTAAATAGAAAATAGATTCTTGAAATATTTAGATCAAATAACAATAATAGAGGGAAAGAATAAAAGTGAGAAAAAAATTAGAATATAATTATCAGAAGTTAAAAATAAACTTTTAGGGATTAAATATGAATAAATAAATATTTCTAGATAAAATAAATAAATTTTATCAAATAAAG
>JAMLFT010007845.1:0-14345 GCA_026544285.1 Pachyrhizus erosus | reverse complement strand
TATATATTAAGATAGATTAAAATATGTAGATTTATGAAAATATATAACTATTCTAGTTAGTAAAAAATATAGGAATAGAGAGAAATATATATATATATATATATAATAGATTTATAGGAATTTTGGAAAAATTAAGAATCAGAAATACTAATTTATAATATAAAAAGGAAATGAAAGAAAAATAGAAAAAGAAAAAGGAACTCAGAAACAGGTTGTTAGGGCTCGAAGCCAGGTCTCCCAAGTGGGTAGCAAAATGCACTACCACTTGGGCTATGTGTCTTGAGTGGTAATAAAGGCGCTAAACAAATATATAAGTTATAACAGGGAAATAATATGATAAATAAAAAGCAGGAGAAGGAAAAAGGGGTGAGGCGAAGTCGAACGCTGGAGCAAGAGGAAGGAATAGTAGTGAGGAGATAGTGAGTTCCATTGAGATCGTTAGGACCATTGCTGAGAACTTAGGAAAATAATATTCTTATATGCATTTCCTTCATCGCCATTAAAGTTGTTGAATCAACTTCTTCAACCTCGAGCTTCCATGGCCACTTAAGCTAGGAAGAGTTATGCTTGCATCCTAATTATGCTCTAGCCACTTTTGCTCGTCCCCAACGAATAAAATAAGCCAAAAATGAAATGCATAAACATTATAAATAGGAAACTAGCATGAACACACGAATGCAAAAATAGAGAAAAAGAATTTGAAAAATTCTCCACGAATTTGAACCTTTTCTTCGTTTCTCTTCATAGACAACTTCGTTTTGATCTAAGCTCCATCCTAGTTCGATTAGTTTGAAAAAAAAGGAAGAAGAATAAAAAATTCGTAGTGATGTTGGAGCTTTGCTGGAAAGTTCGAAAGCTTCATCAAAATTTCAAAATTGAGGTAAGAGGAGCCTTTATCTTTCGATTTTTTTCTTGTTAATCCATTTTTGAGTATATTAATTTCATAATAAACCTCTAAAATGGGTCAAAATGTTGATCTTTGATTAAAATTGAAATTTGAAAATCTTCCTACTGCCATTGTCTTTTTTCTTTGCATAAACCTGTTAAACCTTAATCTGGGTAGAAATTAAGTTTCATATAGGATTAGGAATGTTGTAATTGATGTAACAAATCAATAAAAACACAAAATAAGTGAGGATTGATGCAAATTCGAAGTAAGTGATGAGCATGAATTCAAAATTAAATAAGCTTTGCCTTTGTGCAAATTATTATTTTGGGAGCAATGGAATTGGTAAAACAGAGGAGAGGGAAGAAGAGATTCTAGATGAAGAAGAAGTAGAGAAATAACAAGAGAGAAAGAAAGAGAGAGAGAGAGAGAGAGAAAGAAGAGAAAGAGAGAGAGAGAAGAGAGAGAAAGAAGGGAGAGAGAGATGAGAGAAAGAAAAGAGAGAAAGAAGGGAGAGAGTGATGAGAGATAAGAGAAAGAAAAGAGGGATAGAGAGAGAGAGAAGAGAGAGAGAGAGAGAAAGAAAGGAGAGAGAGATGAGAGATAAGAGAAAGAAAAGATGGATAGAGAGAGAAAGAAAAGAGGGATAGAAAGAGAAAGAAGAAAGAGAGAGAGAGAGAGAGAGAGAGAGAGAGAGAGAGAGAGAGAGAGAGAGAGAGAGAGAGAGAGAAAGAGAGAAAGAGAAAGGAAGAGAGAGAGGAAAGAGAAAGAAGAGAAAGAGAGAGAGGATAAAGAAAGAAGAGAAAGAGAAATGAGAGAGAGAGAGAAAGTAAGAAAAAGAAGCATAAAGAGAGAAAGGGAAGTAGAGAGAGAAAGTAGAAAGAAAAGGAGATGGGAAGAAAAATAAAAAAGTAAAAATTAATATAATAAATAAAATTGGACAAACTAAAATTTACTTATCTTTTATTCTTTATATAAATTTCCTTTTTCTGCATGATTGATACTGTCGTATAATTGGGTGAATAATACATGAAAAGTTAATCTTATTATGACATTATTGATCTTTAATTATTTATAATATCATTTGTATATGATAATTGTCTCTACTAACAATAGAGGATTTGTAAAATATAACTTAAGTGACTGTCATGACTTGAGCAAAGAACCCTATGGTAGAAGATACGATGAAATTTGTGAAAGCTTGGGCAATTTGCAATAAGTAATTCAGACAGAGGTAGAAAATAAACTTGATTTTACACGACCATGATTGATCAGTTGATATGAAATGCATTCATCAAAAGAATTACTACCTCCAAATTCAAAGTAAGTACCAAGAAGTCGATGATCTAGTGTGGGATGAAATAGACTATTTAAAACATAAGTGTGAGATTTAAGAATGGAGAATTACATGAGTTGACCACAGAAGGTACCTAAGGAATGTATGCAAGCTCGATTGAGTCCTTGGAGGTAGATAAGGTGTCAAGTTATGAGCAACTTTAAAGATAGAGAATGTTACAAAATCGATTTGGCATCCTCAACAAAGCAAAACATTACCAATATTCGGTTGAGAGTATCCTAGACCGAGTACTAGACAGGATATATACTCCCGATTGTCAACCTAGAATGCAAACTTGGATATTATTGATACGCTCGTGTAAGTCCTCTTGGAGTTAGAAGGATTGGAGGCAGCGAAGGGCCCTGAATGATTAGAAAAACTTAAATAGACACGATACAGTGAGATAAAAACACACGATATATATTAGAATTGTATGTGTATGTAAAGGATAAATGACTCATTCCTACACCCCTTTCTTTTTATCCCCTTTTTCATCTAACGATCATATTGCTCGAGGGGAGTTGGACCCACGATCCCCTCTTTGAAGATGACACTTTTACAGGCTACATGAGATTTGCCTTTCTATCCTTTAAGATTATACCGCATGGACAATTTTCTCATATCGATTTACTAGTGATCATGACCCAAACTTTACCGCCTAGATATGCGGGCATTCCATCAGACGTTCTAGCTGCTCCTAGACGCTCCTAACTGCCTACGAATCCAAATTCACCGGTTGATTCAGCTACCAATGAAGTCAGCAACTTAGAAAGGAAAAATGAGACATCCGAAGAAGATGATCCTTCTAAGTGTTTAGATTAGACTCCATGTAATAAACAACTAGTTGAATAGTAATGGTTGATCAGACTAATTAAACTAAACAAGAAATTACAAAATTCAAATAAATTGAATAGGAAAAAAAGAGCGTTACATGAGACTCATCAAAATTAGTATTTTTCAATAAATTTTAACTTATCACAAAGAAAGTATTAAAAAGAAAATGTCCAAGAGAAAATCGCTAACATTCTTCTTTGTTTCATTTTTGTTCATTCCATTTTATTATCTACCACCAATTTAAATATAACTTTAAACTAAACACGTTCCTATTATTTATCAAACTTCTAATAATATTAAATATAGTCCTTATACTTTATACAAATTTTAATTTTTACTCTCTATATAAACTATACTTTATTTTAATTTTTATATTAAAAATTTATATTTTAATCTTTTTTCATAATTGACTTTTTTCTCCTCTACATTAAACTTATAATGTTAAAACTTGAATAAACGTAAAAATTAATTAGCAATAAAATTTAACTTAGAGTAAACTATGCTAACAAGTTCTTAAGCTTTGTAAAATTATATAATCATGACTTGCTTTTTAATATTTATAATAATTTTTCTTTAAGAGAATTTAGTGTAATGTATTTTAAGTTATTAAAAAATAAGTATAATTTATAAAACGATGTTAGTGCATATTTTTTTAAAATCAAGAAAAAAAATAGTATAATTTACTGTCTAATTTAACTTGAATAAGTTGATGTTTATCCCTTACATAGTTTCTTTATAGTCCTTATAATTTAACCTAAATTACAAAAAGGGCTAGAACACGTTCTTCCTTAATCAGTTGTGACTTAGCTAGCGTGTTTGGATATGTTTTAGAAGTACTTCTAGGAGCTTCTCCACTAACATAAGTTATTTATTCTTAAAAAGTGGCCATTGGATACAAAAAATAACTTTTAGAAAATAAAAAACTCTGAGGAGAGCGTTTCCTGAAGCTACAATTTTAAACTTCTCCTAATTGAATCTTCTCGGGAAGCTAGGCAATATTTTCTGTTGGACAAAATTACCCTCATGGAAATTTGAAAACTTCATGTCCCACATTTTTCTTTTCACATTCGGTGGTACCGCAAGTCGTGATCACTCTGTCTCTCTCTCTCGCGTTCTTCTTTCAAGTTCATCTTCTCCGCTTCAATCCATCAAAATCAAGGTTAGCCAATGTTTTGATTTTGCATTTCAATCATATCCCCTAATTCCTCTCCTAAACCCACCCACGAGGATCTCACCGATTCCAAATCTCACATATGCTCTCTCTTCACTTTCTGCTTCAATTGATTATTCTTCTGTTTCCCTTTCCCCCTTTTTTGTGTTTATTTCTGTGCCGTTTCATTTCGATGCACTATTGATTTTTTTCCTTTTTCTATTTTGTTTTTTAGGTTTCGTGTTTAGTAGTGAAAGTTGTAAAAGGGTCTGAAGGCACATTTTGATTTTATCTTTCTCTTTGACGTTGTTGCTACTCATTGCCAAGAAGGAAATCACAAGGTAAATAGCCATTTGAAATCTTTATTTTACTGTACACTTTAGTTGGAAAACCTATCAGAAGCGTTTGTTTGTTATTGTAGCAAAAATTGCTAAACCACTGAATTTAATTTTAGTTGATATTAACTCTGTGTTGCCTGTTGCTTCTGCTTCTGAAAAATCTTTGTTTTATATCCTATTTAAATTTTAGATCTTTATCTAGAAAAAGATGGTACTTGAGCTATTGCTAGCCATATTTGTGATAGGACTTGGTGGTATTGTTTGGCAAGGTAGGTTGGACTTAAAGGGAACTCTGTTGAGCCTTTAACAGATGCTAAAAGAAATTTTCCTTTTGCTTCACTAATCCATTATAACATTTATTGATTTAAAACCATTTACCATCACGAATCCTTTTTTGCCCCATTAGGACCTCTAGAATACTTTCTACATGTTTAGCACTTGATGAAATTAGATATGCTGAAAACATATCAAGAAATTAAAATCCCCATATGATATGGTAAACTATAAATTTGTGCATATCAAATACAATACTCAAGGTAGTACACTAATATGTAATGTCTCATTCTATATATATTTTTATTAAATACAATCCAATTTTTGGGTGAAAATTACGGCAGTTTAAACAACCGTTTTTTGCTAGTGAAATTGTCAATTTATATTATTATTGTGGCAGTTTTAATCGCCATTGTTAACATATTAACTCATTTTTTCTTTAAAAATTTACGACATATCTGTGTGATGATTGTGGCTTGCGTGTGCCTGTTGTTTGGTTCTTGTATGCTCAGTGTGAAGTTGATTGTGTGAAGCATATCTGTTATAGCCATGTTTTTTTTTTTTACCTTTTTATATGCATCATTGCTATTATCAAGTTTGAAAGATAGGAGCAGGTCGTTTGGTAGAAACAATGCTTCAAGGGATCATCACCACAATTCCCTTGGTCATTTTAGGTCACTTTCTTGGAATGTGTCAAGGAATTGGTCTGCTACTAAGCAACTTCAAGCACTTGGGAACAACCTGTCCCCTCCTAAGGCTGATGAGATTGTTGCCACTAATGATCAATTGTAACTATCTACTCAAATACCTCTTCTCTGACTTTAGGCACTTTAAAGTGGTTTATGTTGTTTTATAGTGGTCGTGGTGGTGGTGAATCCATTACAGTTGTAGTGTAAACATCTAGTATCCCTGCCATTAAATTGAATGAGAGGGACTTGCGGGGTTGTATTAATACACTCTAGAGGGAGATATGACGTTGTTGGGGTCTTTGTTGGCCCATGTGTGTGAAGGTTCATTCATTTGTGCTATTGATTGGTCATGTAGGGTCTAGGGACCTCTTCTTAGGCCATCCTTTGTAGGCCAAGCTATTGGAAGAAGAACAAATGGAAACAATGAAAGACTGCTACTTATATTTTGATGCAATGCTGCACAACCACCACTGCACCACTGCTGTTGCTGCTGATGTTATTTAGAATCTTTAGTACGCAACTATTGGACAAGTTTTTAGTGGTTTTCTTGTGTATACCTTATTTTGTTGTATTTGGATGACATTGAGTTACTCTAGTACTTGTACTCTTGTGTGCCTTTTATCTTTTTTCATTGCAAGTTGTATTTTTGGTCCACTGAGAGATTTTTCAGCTTTTAGAGTGATGATAGATAGATGAGCATCTCATCCCCAATCTCTCTATAAATTTGTTACCTCATTGGATTGGAAAAACATGCATTCATTATCTCCTATTATTGAAATTATTTTGGTCACCAATGCATGTGGTCCTGGAATTGGAAAGGCGTGCATTATGTACTGAGATAAATGGACATATGATGGGGGCACAAAAGGGAAATCAAGTGAAATTATTTTACGTAAAAGTTAATTAAGGAGGTGAAATCAAAGGTGGTCACTAAATAGAAGGAAGTCTAAGAGAGGATGAGATCAGGTGGAGAATATGCAGATAGGCTTTAAGTAATGTGGACTTTGTGCAGATGAAATCAGAGAGGGAGGATCTTCTTTCCTTTCCACTCAGTTGATGGGGCAAGGACCAAGGACCAAGGATTTTAATCATAATATTGTTATAGGGATTTGGGAAAGTTAGGAGAGCCTTGGAGCGTCCCCAAAATTCAAATGAATATGCATAGATGGTAACCAAATTATTAATAATAAGGTGAGTGATTAGATTGTTGAAAAATAACGTAAGAATTACATTTTTATTCTACAAATTATTAATGAAAAGAAGCTAAATAGTTATATTTTTTTATTAAATAATAATTATATTTTATAATAAATTTTTATAAAATATATATATATATATAAAAATATATTTTTATTGATAACTTCAAGAAAATAATTTTTAGTAATTTTAATCCTATAAAAATACTTTTGTAATTTACCCAAACACCATTTCTCCTATAAGCTCTTATAGATAAGTTCTTAAATATACATCACCCAAACACCAAATTAGCTTATCTAAAAGGAGCTTTCCACTACATAGCTTTTAAATAAATTCTTCTTCTATAAGTATTTTTAGAGAAGCTCGTTTAAACATACCCTTACTCTGCACATGGCTGCACGCACATTTAGAAAGTTACTCTCTTATTCTCTCTGTTAAAGGTATAATTTCTTTTCTACCATTTCGGTGATTCATTCTTCACCCATGTCTTTCTCTTTCATTTTATTTGATTTCTATTCTCGTTCATTTCCCTTAACATCGATTTTCAAATCTCCTTTATTAACTACTTCCATTTGTGTAATCTCGCCAATCTCAACTTTACGTTATCTTCTCGTTCAACTCTTCTTGCTCAGTGAAAAATCTCCATGCTTGAGATTCTTCCTCTTCGTCGATCAATGTGTTGTTTGTTTGTATTCGTTTCATACATTCCACCAAACTACTTGTATGTAGACATGACTTTATTGTAATATCAGGATTAATCAAGTTTCAGTAAAAAAAAAAAGCATCCAATATTTCTCTTTGATTGTGGACAGTTTCTCCCTAGTTACTTACCACATATACTTATTTGTGGAACTCAATTCATGATATTTAATTATTTATTTCTAGCATAACCAAATTCAATGCAATAGCTTGTAGACCTCAAAATGTAGGTTGATTTTAATCATTTTACATCAAATTGGTGTTTTGACGTATAGAACACTGTTATCAGAACTAATTTTCTAGTGTCTAATTTTCGTATCTTTTTAATTTCAATAAGATAAAAGAAACTGCACTTGATCATGTTAGGCAATTTTCCTAGCTTATAATACATTACAACATATAGGATTTTTTTATGGAATCATTTTTTAAAAAATATATTTTTAACTGTATGATTTTTTAATACATAATTATATACATATTAAAATAATTATTTTATTCCTCTCTAAAAAATTGTATCATGGTGAAATTAAAATGAGTCCCATTTTTTTGGCTTCTGCATCCCACCCATATTTCAGTTTTTAGAGGCAGTTACGCAAAAAATATGTGTCAGAATCCCTGAATGAGCGGGGCGAATGGTTAAATCCCTCAACCACTCATCTTTGTCTCAGGTATGATTTGTTTTCAATTAATCAATTTTATGTTATTAATCAACTTTACTGTGTTCTGCTCTTGCATTCCTCTGCTTACTTTGCTAATCACGCAAAACCATAGTAGTCGAATGCGCGCGATCGCGGGATAGTGGAGCGGAACGGCCCTTTGCCGCTCCTAGGACAGTCGTCGCGGAGCGCCTGGCTCTCGCGGCAGTCGCGGCGGCATTCATGGGCCAAATCGCCGAAAATCGCAGCGATTTGCGGGCTTTGTAGTCGCTCTTCCGTTTGCACCGTCGCCAGATAAGGCTTGGCGACCTCTGTCGTCGCCGGACAAGGCTAGGCGACCTCCGTCGTCGCCGGACAAGGCTAGGCGACCTCCGTCGTCGCCGGACATGGCTAGGCGACCTCCGTCGTCGCCGGACATGGCTAGGTGACCTCCGTCGTCGCGGACAAGGCTAGGCGACCTCCATCGTCGCCGGACAGCCTCTGCAACCTCCGTCTTGCTGCCGCTGGACTCCCACGCATCCATCTGCATTGTCTTCCGTAAGAGCATCGCAACCAAACAGTGCAGCATCTTATGGGTTGGATCTTAGGGTTTTAGTTTCTTTTTCTGGTCTGTTTTCATTTGTTGGGCCAAGTTCGATAGTTTTTTTTTCTTATTTAAAACATAAGATGTAACATGTAACATCTTATCCTGGTGCGTTATCTCAGCCTGATCCACTAAGAGTAATATATATATATTTTTTATATTACTACCAGAGTGATGATACCATAAAGTATAAAAATATTAAAAATATAAAAAATGTTTAAAACATAATATACAATATAATAAACTAAATAAAACACAATATTTGATATTAAACAATATATGATATAATAATTAAATAATAATATTAATAACAGCTACATAAAACAATATATAATACAATAAAATAAATAATAGTAATAACAATCGATAAATATAGTAAGAAGAGGTATATATAATAAGTAAAAAAAATATAAAATATATTAAAAAAGTACATATATTGTTATATAATTCAAACTACATGTAAAAAATTAGAAAAACTATATACATATATATAGTGTTTTCAGGGAGTGGCTGCTCCACGCTGCCATCCGCTATTGACTAATGCGCAAAACCCATCTTCGCACACATTATAAATGAGAAAAGAAGAAATATCAAACTTTTTAAATTTCGAATTCTCTCCCTTTTCTAGCTTCATCACTTTTCTGTGTAGGGTTTCACTTTTTGCTTCTAATGTTGCATTCTTTCCCTTTGCTCACTTTCTTAGCCCTTGCTTTATATCTCTTGCTACTTGCTAGTTAGTGCTGACTTTGACTTTCTTAAAATTGATAATAGCATAGCTTCTGTTGTGCACAACTAGTTCTTTGTCTATTCCTAGAGTTTTTTCAAAAACCTTATGGCAATACTTTTTATCCACCACGATCAATGGCTCTACGCATTGCCCATGTTTCATACTTAAATACAAATTTTGTTATTAAGGATGCAAGATAAAAGCAATACCAAACTTACGGTGTATTGATTGGCACCACCAAATGACTCAATTTAAATCTGTGAAGGAAGTTATACTGCTATGTTCAATTGTTGGTAGTTATGTGTTCAATTATAATCTACAACTATATATTTGAAGCTTTAAATTAGTATATTATTATAATTAGCAGCTTCAAAGTTTACACTTAATTTTAGTTTGCAGCTTTATCTTAATCTCATAATCTGAAAACAATTATTGTACATTAAGAATTTTAAATTAGTATATTATTATAATATTTTGACTTTGTTAACTTGTGCGTGTGCTCCTAGTGGGATAACTGTTGTTAACTTATGTGTACTAATAAGTAATAAACTGTAGAATACATTGCTACACATAATACTTATTCTTTTCAAATTACAACCTTTCGTGCCACTCATTGCACGTTTTACTTTTTGAAGAATTGATGTTGGATTTATGAATTGTTATGAGTAGGTGGTTCTCACTTCCATGCACAAGGGCAAAGCCATCAAGCATATGATAGTTGTTTTTTTATGCGAGAAGAAAGAGCATACTTGTGAAAGCTTTTGGATGTAGTATGGCAAACAGCAAATATGAGTATGTCAAGTGTTTTGAAGTTGAGGATGAGGTCATGTTTCCCAATATCATCCTTGTTTGGATCAAGGGCTGTAAACTCTACAAACCTCATGATTTAAACGCCCTGAAATTGATGAACTCTTGTGTTGTTGAAGTTCTTGAAGAGTATGCAGATGTAGTCCTTGCATATGGGTTCGGTGATGAATATACCTTTGTTTTTAAGAAGACCTCGAAGTTTTATGAAAGGCGTGCTAGCAAGGTGCTATCCATCATTACTTCTTTTTTCTCATCTGTCTTTGTGAGAAAATGGGGTGAATTCTTTCCACACAAGGAACTAGAATGTCCTCCTTCCTTCCACGGGCGAGTCTTAGCTTGTGCGTCCACAGAAGCTCTTCAAGCTTATCTTTTGTTGCGGCAGAATATTTGTCATTTGAGTAATCAACATGAGCAATGCCTTTGGCGTCTTGTTGAACGTGGAATGAACGAGAAGGAAGCATTGGATTTCATCAAGGGTTTTGGCAAAAGTGATCTAAACAATCTTTTATTTGACGAGTTCAATGTCAATTACAATACACTAGAGCCGATATTCCGCCAAGGGTCGTGTGTTCTGAAGACTATGGTTGAGGATATTGTGAAGTACACAGATGATGGGACTCCAATTAAAAGGCATAGGAAAAAGATAATAACAGTGCATTCCAAGAAAATAGCAAGTAAGAGATTTTGGAATGAGCATACTGTTATTTTGAAGGAGCTTGGCGGTTTTATTGACGAGATTAACAATGTGACTCCAGAGTATGTGAGGTCCTTTGATTTTGACAGCAAATTGATGCTGTCTACGTGGATTGTAGTCCGAATAGATGGATGTCACTTCCACAGATTTTCTGAGATACATGAATTTGTGAAGCCGAATGATGATAGAGCTCTTAACTTGATGAATTTGTGTGCAGTTGCTGTCTTAGAAAAGTTTTGGGAGGATGTAGTCTTTGCCTATGGGGTTAGTGATGAGTATAGCTTTATTCTTAAGAAAACCACTGATCTTTATCAAAGGAGAGCTAATAAAATAATTTCAGCTATTGTGTCTTTCTTCACCTCCACTTATGTGATGAGATGGAAAGACTTCTTCCCACAAAGTAAGTTGAAGTACCCTCCTTCCTTTGATGGACGAGCAGTGTGCTATCCATCTACTGAGATTCTACGGGACTACCTTTCATGGAGACAAGCGGATTGCCATATCAATAATCAATATAACTCTTGCTTTTGGAAGCTAGTTGCATCTGGAAAAAGCAAAAAGGAAGCCCAGAATAGTTTAAAGGGTGCTCAGTTGCAAAAGAAAATTCAGGAATTGGCTATTGACTACAATCAACTACCAGTCATGTATCGACAAGGATCCTCAGTTTATAGGAACAAGGTAGACAATGTTCTAATTCATCGGGAGAATGGAGATTCTTCTGAAAGTTATGGACAGGTCATTGTAGGACATATTGACATTATTGGACCAACCTTTTGGTTGGAACACCCAAACATCCTTGATGAATAGCTGTATGTGTAGTGTAGCATTGAGTTTGCTAATTAAAATTCTATTACTTCATTTCTTGCTGTTGAAACATTTTGTTGGTTTGGTTTAACATTCTGGGCTTTATGTTTATATTTTATTTAATTTACATGAAATCTGGAAGTACTACGTACATTTATTGTTTTGATAGAAAATACGTATGCTTAGATTCCTTTACTTTCCCCTTCCAATGAACCAGTCAGCTTACACCACCATACAACCTTGGCTACCTAACTCTAGTACTCTAACCTGCTATTCTTTTTTTCTTATGATACAATATCTATTCTATAAATTAAGAAATCAGATTTTCTTTAACTTCAGCAGTAATTTTTTGTTCTGAATTTGCTTTGCAATTTTTGTAAACAATTTGGAGCTTCTACTTTGTTCATCATAATAGATTTTAACATATCATAGGCATGAAGTTATTTAATAAATTCAAAACAAAACAGATTCCATTTCATGTGCTATAAGAATAAAAAAATGCTAGGTACTGAACAGTTCAAACCTCCATCTGGACTGGCGTATAATCCACTAGGCAATTTACGTTTCCATATTAAGCTTACAGGTGACATGAATGTTTTCCCACTTATGTGGAAATGGGCATTTTGATGTCCTCTTGTTTTGCCTCTCCTCATTTTGTCCTTTTGCTTGTGTACATGTACCAAATGATACCAGAGCTATTCCTAATAGCTAGTTGCGGTGCTTTAAATTGCCATGCTCCATCCATACAAAGACCAACTTCGAAGAGAGATACATGCAAAAATGCAAAAGGGCTATCAATATTATTCAAGTTATGGATATGATCTTTATTCATTTCACCACTCTTACTCAACAACCAAGAACAAGTAGACGACTGACAAGATACTATTGCAAGGACAGTGCATTTCCTTTTTTTACCTTAAATTTTTTAGCATTGGAGTCAATGTGTGATGATTTGTGTGTACAACATACATTTATGCTGTGGTTGTATTTTATACTTTATTATTCAATTTTTTGGTTAAAATTGTATTGATGCTATTTTTAAATTGGTATCCATGCGAGGGTGTCATTTACGGTCCATCATATTCTGATTCACTTGGGCTCCAAATGAGGTTTCTCAAAGGATGTGAGGTTAGCTTCTTAATGCAAATTAAATTTGTATTTTTGGTTGGTTGTGTATCTACATTAGTCCTTGATTTTTTTTTTATGCTCTGCATGTAGTGGACACTAAAATATGACACACTCAACACCTTCATATCACATCTCAAGAAAAATGGTGTCACTCTTGATGCAGTTGAAGTAATTGATCAGCACCAGGTTTTTCCTGT
The DNA here is from genome assembly GCA_026544285.1 of Pachyrhizus erosus. NCBI lineage: Eukaryota > Viridiplantae > Streptophyta > Magnoliopsida > Fabales > Fabaceae > Pachyrhizus > Pachyrhizus erosus. The sequence goes on along the minus strand of JAMLFT010007845.1, from coordinate 1,347 downwards.
GTACTAGTGTTCGTTTAGGCCAAAAGAAACAGTGTTGGTTTAGGCTAATAGATGTTTCTGAAATATAATTCTGTAGATAGCTATTGAGTCACTAACACTGCTGTGTTACAAGTGAATTTACTTGCTTAAAATCATGTTAGATTAATATACTGGAACCAAAAAATTCAGTGGTTTTCTGGACCCATAACTTCTATTTTTTTTCCGCTGACAACCTTTTTTTTCATTTTCCGCTGACAACCTGTTTTTTTTTTTTTTTTCATTTGTACAATCTTTTCTTCTAAACTAAAAATTTTGCCATGTTAAAAAAAAATTGGAAAGTATTTAGGATTTTTTCTAATGCTCTTTCAAAAGTAAGCGCATAGATTTGTTACTTATTCCATACTTTGAACACTGATATTCTTTTCTCTGGTGGTTCAGCCTCAAACTATCAAGATTAACGAACTAACATTCCCCTTCAAGCTTTGGGCATATATGTCATATGCATCAAGTTTGTTACAAATACGACTTATTTCAGAATCCCTGCTTAGTGGGTCTAGCAAGAATGGATGATGTTAGAGAATATGTTAGAATTAGAATTAGAATCATTTTAGAAATTATTTCTGATCTGATTTCTAAGGATTTGATGCTAATTATTAGATATTTGTTCCCAAAATAAATGATTATCAGTCTGACTGATATAACTGATTCCATGCTCTTCAATGTTTCCCTTTTTAGTTACTGATTTTCAGAGATTGAACAAGAAAAACAACAGAAAAAAAGACCATTAAAAAAAGGAAGAAGGGCTCAGTGAGGAAGACCTAGACAAATGTTGCAGACCTATAGGCCTCTGAAACTCTGACACAGCAAAATTTTTGAACTGAACAGACATTAATTGTTTTTTTGTTATTAACATATATCTAGTTATTGAGTCCGAATAATAGAAGTCACATTTTGAGAATAAAAATAGACTGGATACTAAAAAATGTGAAATTGTTAGGAAGTCAGAAGTACTTTTCATAATTCATATATGCATTACTTTCAACAAAATTCTCTAAATACAATGTGTTGTTAACCTCAATCAACAAGAAATTCTGTAAAAAAAAGTTAAAGTATTCCCTTTTTATCTGGCCAAAAATGAGATAACATATTTGCAAATGCAAGATGACAAACCTAAATCATATATGATATACACAAGGTTAAGGAAAAGTACCAGCAGCAGATTTCAAATCATACTCAGGTACTGTAAAAGCTGATTAGATCCCCTGTAAAACATTACTAATTAATAAATATTCTTTACATATTTTTAAATTTTAGTATTTAATGATTTTTACTCAATTTTTTTTTATATATTTCAATTCTTCGTTACTT
>JAMLFT010007844.1:0-14347 GCA_026544285.1 Pachyrhizus erosus | reverse complement strand
TTTTTATTTTACATGTGTATGTTTTTTCTCAAAATATTTATTTGGACTATTTTAAAAAAAATCTGAAAAGAGATATTAAAATAATTTTTTTAAAATTATAAGGATTAAAATATTAATTTTAAATTTATAAGATAAAAAATAAATTTATTTTAAATTTAAAAAACTAAAAAAATATATAAAAATATGACATTTTGAATATAAAAATAACCTCTCATTCTAAAAATTGAAACTAAGCCCAGTATGATAGAAGTATATATATATATATATATATGTATATATACACTCAAAACTCTATCGAAGGTAGGTTAAGATACAAAAAATTAAAAGTTTTTATACTAGGTCTCCTTGAGGCACAATCTAGCTACACGAATATTACTAAACATATTTTTAAAAATAAATTCACTTTTGTAACATGGTTAATTGTATTTAATAATACATATGCATATTAAAATTTTAATTTTATAAAACAAAATTTAAAATACTTTAACTGACTCAGTTTATAAATTTAAATTAAATAAATTTGTAAACTTTAATTTAAACTTAAACATGCACTAAAAAAAGCCTAGCTGTACTCCTGTAGATACTTGATCACCTTCCTTCACTTTTTATGCTCAGGGGACCGACCTAGATATGATGTTCGCCAATATCGTCAAGGTAAACAACCCATATTTCCTTGACTTAATGTTTCCAGTTTCCTTGCATAAATGCCCTTAGATAATCCTTACTATTTTTCATCAAGGAGAGTTAGTACAGGAACATATAATCTCCAAGTATTGTTAAGAAAGTCCGTAAAATAGGTTCTAGGTATCAAGGGAAACCATTGAATACTGCATTCTGATCTTTTACAATCAGGAAACTTATAGTATTCTTCAAATATATAAAAACGGTAACTTTTAATATTATTATTATTATTATTATTATATTAAAAACAATGTAATGTCTTCTCCATAATTGGATAACCAAAGGCAGGTCTATGTAGATTTCTTAAAGTAACTCATCGTTTAAGAATGTGTTATTAATGTCTAGATGTCTTTTTTGTATTTTTTTTTTATTATAAAAATGAAAGTACCTTAAATAGTGAAGCTAGATTATGGGGCCTTGGAAAATCCATTTGAATTAGTTTATGTTAACCTATTTATTTTACATGTAAAAATAAGTAATTGAATAAAAATATATGACAGCAAAATACAAATTGGGTTCAAAAGGAAAATGTCTGTAATTTTAAACCAATTTCTATGTTTGTAATCTTAAACTAATAAACATTTTTAACATATTTTTTTCTTGATTGAATTTTAAATTTAGGAAGCTGGATTTTACAAGGGTTGGAAAATAAAATTAAGGGTTTTGTTGTGAGAAATTCAAATGTTAAGTCTCCTCTTAAAAACCCTAGCAATCGTGGGACCCATGCAACTGAGCTACCAAACGCATTTTGCTCTCCCCATCTCCTAAACTCGCAGAAACTGAAGCAGTGCCTCTTTTCCATTTGGAAAATGTTGATTGTAGACCCCATCTCTGGACGTGTAATGGAAGGAAGAGAGTAACAAGCAGAAAAAAAAGTAAACAATAGACGTAATAAAAGACATAAATGAAGAGATAGATTAAAAAAAAAAATGAAATATATGATAGAAGAGAAAATAGGTTACCCGGGTTTGCCTATAAAACCACCCATCTACTTGTTTTCCTCAGTCATTGCTATCTTTCATTCATTTCTCTCTTGAAGCCCACACAGAGCTTTTCTTTTCTTCGCCCATCAAAATGGATGCCTCAAAAAATTCTTCTAATGAAAGTCCCACCAAACCAACTACTTCAAAAGGGTTTCAGAAGCCAACTAACCTCAATATTAGACGTAATATTACAATCAAAGACATTATTCATGCAGATTGTTATAAGCCTCCAAAGGGTTCCAATAGCTCCATGCTTAAGGGACCAAAACTTCCCACCATTCAGCAAGTGTTTAGCGGCAGATCAGGAGGGAATACCCCACTCCTAGGCCCCTAAGGAATTTTGACATGCATCCTCTTCTATCACCTCACCATAGTTTCTGCTCTTGTGCCGTGTCAAGTTCTTTCGTTTAAGAAGTATGTTTGTGGGTGTTTGAAGTCTTTGGTCTTAGTTACTTTTCATTCTGTTCTTGCTTATTTTGTTTTTGTCAAGTACTTTAGTTTAAGAACAATATGTAAGTTTCTGGGTTTTTGTAATGCCTTTCATCCTTTGTTTCAGTTATTTTTCATTCTGAGGTTTGATTAATAATTTGTTGCTTTAAACAGAGTCTTTTATATATATACAACTGTGTCCTTGTTCTTGTCTCTCTTTTTTCTTAAGGCGATCAAGAGGAAAAGATCTATACACATGGCGTGCAAGTTTTTTCTTTTTAAAAGTAAATGAAATTATATTAAAAAGACGAGTACAAGAACTAATTAAAAATAAAATAAAAAGAGTACAAGAGATACTCAACACAAAAGATTGATAAAGATATACTCATACAACGCCCTTCCAAATGCAAATCTATAATATTATCCCTTTATTCACAAACCAAATGCAAATCAAGTTATAAAATATACAGGAAAAGACTATATCTACAGAGATCAAAGTTTCAATGTTCTTGAAATAACCTCCCCACAATAAGTAACATCCACTAATATTTCACCCCGCTGAAGTACTTCAAAGAAAATGCAATGTACAATAGCACCGTAGACCGTCTATATAAAAAAATTAATAATAAATAAAAAAAATAACACCATAGACTCGCAACATCAAAGGCAACCAACAAGACACGAAAGATAAAGATGTGCCAAAAACTTTAAATCAAATGCACCAAGAGGAGTCCTATCTTAGCAACAACGCAGATTAGAAGAGAACCAATAGTACTTCTTCTCGTTAGTAACCAAGAGCGAAGGATTTAGAAATTGTTAGTTGGAAGAACAACTTATACTCATATACTCAGTACTTCTATTATTAAATTTTTTCCTGTATTTTAAATTATAAGAACGATTTATAATTATGCACATGTATTATATAAAAGAAAATGAAAAAGTTTGTACAAACAGCTGCCCTAAACCTGTACCTATAGATCCGTCCTGGGGAACTAACACAGAATTTCAATACCATCACAATAGTCCAACACATAATATGGCTGAAGTCTCTCATGGGTGCAAGTCCGTGGACCTTTTAAAAAGATTTTGGTTTTTTTTTAGAAAACATTTTTTAATAAACAGAAGATGTATTATGTAAAGGAGTTTCATTAATATTTTATTCATGCAACTCTATATATAAAAAAATATAATATAAAATTTAAATATTAAAGTTATTTTAATCTTAAAATTAAATTATTAACTTCTTAAATCTAAATGATAAATGTAGTATTCTTATGTTTATCTAAATAATATCTAAAATTTTCAAACATACCAAAAACTTTTAAAATCTATTATAATTCAAATTCCAAATATTTAAACATCTATTTTAATCAAAGACTAATACACATGGTGCAAGACGAGCAAAGCCACGGGGTGTTGATTTACTCACAAACTCAATGCAAATCTTGCCTACCCACAAACCCTAAATTAAGTGACAACCAATTTTGGGAGCAATATATAGGGGTAGCAGTACAATTTAAGTGTAAAGACTAATAAAATGTAGCTCAATGTAGAATAGGGCTACTCAACATGCTTATATGCGCGGCTGTAGAATTCTTAAAACTGCACTTACTTCCTAGCTAGGCAAATCAGGATTCTTAAATTGGCGCAGCTATATATTGGCGAAACTTCTCTTCTTTACAGCCAAAGAGAAATATCCTAACAAAGAAAGAGTTGTGATTAACCAGATGGCGTAGAAAGATAATAGAGTAGAAATAAAATGGAAGAGAAATGAGTGTATGTTTTGTAATTTTCACAGAAATTTTTTTTGAGGATGCAATAAAAAAGATGTGGCAGATCAGTCCGATCAAGGAACAAAAGAATCTCCGAGTCTGGTCCTGCCTTATGTTGTGATAGTGTCTAAGTAACTACTGTCTCTTAATATTTTAATGGCGGAAGCTATGATTTCTTTTGATGCCAAAGTTGACTTGGACTTCATTTGTTGCTAAAGTTGGTTTTTCTCCTCGATCGTACAATTTTTTTAGATTAGTATATGTGTCCATTTTAAGGTTTCAGATCTTAGTGTTAATTGTATAAGAGACATACATTATTATTAAAAAAAATTAATAACATGTTAGATAAAATTTATTTATTGTAAGTGTTATTTATTAAAAATAAAAATATATAATAACATTTTGTAAATAATATGTTGTGAAAGTGTGGTTAAAGACAATATTTTTTATCAAGTGTTTTTATAAAAATATATTAATATATAATAATAATAATAAATTATATTAAACAACACTTTATTTATTGATGTTGCTAAAATTTATTTAAAAAAAGAGGAGAAAGTATTTAAAAATAAAAGATAAAACTTATCCGTGTTAAATAAATTTGAAGATTTGGATAATAAGAATAAGTGTTATCTAAAGAGTTGATTATTCAAATAAAAGGAGCGTAAAATTTAAGAAAATAAAAAAATTTAAAAGGATATAACATGAAGAGATTATTTTTTTAATTTTAAATATAATTGAGTTATTTGTTACATAATGTCTCTGTTTAAGAAAGTTAATTATGAAAATGTCAATTCAATTATAAACATAAATGATAAACAAAATAAATTAAAAATTACAAAATAAGATTAAATCATAATTAAAAAAACTTATATAAAATAATCAATTATCAAAATTCAAGAGTTTCAAAAAATAGACAATAAGGTACTACATGATATATATAATGTTCTTTATATACAGCTTTTGCATATTTATACTGGTTATATATTTTTAATCAATTCACTTTATGTCTATAGAGGTAGATAAAATTAAATAAGACTTTATAAACGCAGAAAGAGTTGAAGACTTTATGAATATATCAATAATTAAAGACTCTTTAAATTCATGTATAAAAAAATAATGTGAGTTTCAATAAAGTTAAAGATTCTTTAAGTTTAGAAAGAGTAGATAATTTTATAAATTTAAAAAAAGTTGTAGATTGTATACCTATAATTTATAGATTTAATTTGAATAAATTTTTTAATGAAGTACAAACTTTTTTTAAAAAAAGAAAGAAATTAAAAACGTAGTTAAAGATATACAAAAAATTTATCTTTCAAAATTTTATGAGCTATTTATTTAAACTAATTTTATAATTTATTTTAATTTATTTATAAAAGTGTGTCTTTATTTTTTTGTTACTAATAGTATTTTAATTATTTATTAGTAGTCAATTTTTGACTATAAATGACTTATATAAAACAATGTTTGCAAAATGATTTAAAGAGCAAACAAAGAAAATTTGATAATATTTTAAATAAATATCAATGTTATTTTTTAAAACAATAAATATCAATGTTATTAATAATGTTTCATTAATAAATAAGTAAAGGTAAAGTTTCTCTACTTTATTAGTTACAAAATATATAAAAAAAAATAAAAAAAATCATCACCTACTAAAAGTTCTTAAAAGATAAAATTTCATGGAGTATTTTCTCATTACTTTCTTTGCTTGTATCTGAACATGCCATTCTTTTGAGGTTCTAAATAAATTCAATCACACTCAGAGACGATGATGGTGTGATGTGTGGCCTAACAGTAAGAAAGTGTGTTTTGCGTTCACACACACGCACTGCCAGGGTCACATACAAAATAGTGTGCAATTGTGCTTCGTGATTTCACGCTCTTGCCTAAAAGATTTTACATCCTTACGTTTCACTTTCTTTTCCCTGTTTGTTCTAAAACACTTCCTTAAGTTGTTGCGACAAAAATCAGTTTATAGTCTCATTATAAACAATCTTTATAAAAAAAATAACAAAGTAACCAATTTCAAATAAAAAATAAAAAAATAACAATTCTTTGTACATTAAAAATATCCATTTATAAAAATTCTCACGTTATTAATCACCATTTCATCCTATCTTTTTTTTCTTCTTGTTGTTCTCTTGATTTGTCTAAAGAGGCATGTGGAGATACAATGTGTGAGCACCATTTGTTTTATGGTAGTAGTGGCGGATTAAGATCGAGAGAGTTAGTGAGGACAATCTATTTAAGAAAAATAAGATTAATCATAATTATTGTATACATATGAAGATAAAAGACATAATACTAAAATAAAACAGTTAACAAGGGGTAGGGGGAGATAAAAAAAAAGAAAAAAAAGCTCTAAATATATACATACAATTTTACCAAAGTGAGTGGGGGAATTTGTCCATCCTCAATTTCAAATAGGTCTGCCATTAGATGGCAGGGTAACTACATGTTGTCATTGATTTATTAAATTGGTATATAATTATAAACAAATTTTTAAAATAAGATCACTTTAAAATAAGCTAAATTTCATAATGGTCTTTTATTATTTTATTTTTTAGTTTGTTTTTTATTTTTTAAAAAGTTTAGTTTGATTTTTTCATATTTATAAAACGATTTAATTTGATCTTTTTGTCATAGACGTTACTTTTCAATGTTAAAAAAATAATAAATAATTTTAATTAAAAAAATTATTAGGAAATAATTTATATTTGTAATTTTAAATGTTTAGGATAATAGTTAGTTTTAAAAGATATTATCTAAATTTTAAGACACTTTTTATATAAAAGATATTATCTTTATTTTAAGAATTTATTTTTCTTCTTTAAGATTAGGATGAAAAGTTTATAAATAGTGATTATCCAACCTGAAGAAAGAGTCACCAACTAAGTGAGAGAGGGAATCAAGTGAAAGAAGGAGTTATTAAGTTTATAATAAAATTATGAATATATAAACCCTAAACCCTAAATTTATAATGAAATTATGAATATAGATATGAATAGTCAAATCATATTAAATAAATTTGTGTTATAGATGTAATCATGAGAGATCAAACCATGATAAAATAAATTTGTTTGATTTTTTTATGGTGTGACATTTTTATTTTATATGTATATGTGTTCTCTCATTAATATGTGTGAAGAGTTGTGAATTTTTCCTTAACATAAAAATGACTTGGAAAAATATAAAAAGAAAAATAGTATTTAATATAAATGCGAAAACTGTTTAATATGACTTAATCGAAAATTGTTCATATGAAGTTGAATCGGAGTCAGGTTTAGTTGGTGAAAGACGTCGATCTCAAACTTATGAAAAGGGATTGTGATCTCAAATTGGGTTATACTTGCCTGTTATTTGCTGTTCATAAAAATTCTAAGTTTTAGTTTCTTGACAAACAAATTTAATGTATTTTATTCCTGTTGCTAACATTGCTATTAACATGCCTGACGATGTTTACAATTTTTTTTACACCTTAGAACTGCTAAAATTTCTTCCTCAATAGAAAATTTTCTGACAGATTTATACTGCAAAAATTATGTGGCAATATTATAATGGCTAAGGTTAACAGAGTTAAAAAAAAAAAAAAGTAACGAGGATAAAAAATATGTAAAATTTACTCATTGAGATAGTAAATTTTACACTTTCTATACAGAGTCAAAATAAAAAATGTGGGCAAATATCAGAAGTAAATTAATAATAAAATAATAAGGTGTTTGAACTTTCTCTCTAGTTGCCATTGCTATATTTGTTTTTTATTCTATTTTTGACTCCGTCATATGTCTTGTCCTGCACTGCCAGATCAGCTCCTTTTCGCATGAAAAGTTTGGTGCATTCTACCCTCTCTGCTGCCTTTGACTGTCTTTTATTGCTGCTTTGGAAATCTCTTTGAAGCTTTTGTCAAGCGTTTTGCTGCACAAATAATTGAGTTAAGTTGAACGTGAATATTACCAGAGTAGGGTTCATGTTGGATGTGTTTTGTAAAGTGGGAAATAATGAAATCAAATTTTAGTGTTATTAGTTTTACCTTTAGAATGTGGTTTTTCATATTTCAAAATTATTAGTTATGATTTTTAAATTCTAAATATGATTAAGTAGTGTGTTTAGATTAATTTCATAATAAGAAATAATTAATTTTTTATGATAAAATAAAATAACAAACAATTATTTTATGATATCAGAGTAAAATTAATTTTTTATGCATGTTATTCAACCACGCTAGTGTTGGAACAAACAATGTTTAATAAAGGAGTAATAATATCCTATCATTGGTGTCAGGCTCTGCTGAATATTGTGATATATACTGTGTCAGTATTGTGTTAATTGTTTTAGGGACATACCAACTTTGTTGCTATTGTATTCTTTTTTGCTTATAAAAATATGAATGGAATAATGGATGTGGCTTTCTTTTCAGGGAAAGTATTGATGGGTCCATCAAAATACTATTAAGGCAACTACAATTTACATTCCCATGTTTGCTAGCCACACCTCCTTCCTTTTTTTTATTTTTATTATTAAATATATTCTTTTAAATCTTATTTTATACCTTTTATTTGTTATTTTTTAAAATCTTATTTATCCTATTTTTATTCTTATTATTTTCTAAACTGTAATTTTAAACTCTTTCTTTATTTTATTCTATCTTTATCTTTATTATTCTTTAAACGCTAATTTTAAACTCTTTCTTATTATTATTTTTAATCAAAATTATATTTTTTGCATGATTGATAACAATTTCATTTATTATTCAGTGTAAATAAAACTTTATTATTTTACAATGTTTGACTTTAACGGTGACTCCTCATTCGATCTTTTAACTCAATGTGTATAGTGTGTCTCTCAAACTTTAAATCTTGTGTTTAAATAAATAAATGTGTACATCAATTAATTTTATTATGTAATGTGATAAGGTATATGTAGATAAATTTAATTTTTGTTATTGATTACTAAAAATGATTTTTTAGAATAACATATATCAATTTGTAAAAGTAAATTTTAAAACTATATGTTATAATTATGAAAATATTTTTCTAGAATTAATATATGTTATTTCAAAAGGTTATTTCTAAAAGCATGTTATACCAATTTTGTGAAAGAGAGAAAAGGTTTATAGAACCAAAAAAGAGGACTTCAATGAAAGGAATAAAAGTGTATAAGGGTTTAAAAAAAATATAACCAGAGATATAAAATTAACAATATAAAATATATAATTAGTAATTTAAAAATAATAAAAATGGAGGGAATGTACTTAGAAAAATGAGGATGTAAATAGCACATTCCTAACCTTAAAAGTAGTTTGGATCAGTATAAGAACGAAGTAATTTAAGCCAATCAAATTTTGTTTTACTCAAACTTGACGGAAGAGAAAAGAAAAAAAAAATACTTCTGAATATAAAAATTCATTTTTTATTTTACCTTCAATTTTTATTTTTATTTTTCTTATATCACCAACCAAATTTACCTTACTTTCTTTTTTTTAGCTGTTGTACTACCTTCCAACTTCCATTTGTTGCAGCAACAAAATGAGTTTAGTCTACCCTCTTTAATACAAAGTGGCCGGTGTTATATGAATGTAATTTTTTTTACATTATTATTTAATTAAAAATATTTTAGGTATAATTTTAAAATAACTATTATAACTTTTATCATACATAAAAATTTATTATTAAATCATAGTGTAAAAAATTGTACTATCAGTGTATTTTTAATTAATTCAAACCATATATATATAAAAAGGTTTTATAACACTTTTTTTTATAATTTGTTAGTTTTTATTTTATTAATAATTTTTTATTATTTTTTATTTTTTATCTTTTAATTATAAAACTTATTATACCAAGTGTATGTATATAATGGATATTGGAATCATAACAGTTGTGAAAAATAATGAAAATATCCATTTATAAAAATTTCCACGCCATCGATTAACTCATTAATTAGAGTTTCGTCCTTTTTTTTAAGTAAATGCTCAATCTTGTCTTTGGAATTGTATTTTCCTGTGATATTAATCTCTAAAATTAAGAAAAATTTAAATAAATCCTTAATTTTTTTTTAAGATTTCATTTAAATCTCTAAAATTAATTACTTTTTTTCCTAATATATGGACTTAAGTGATAGTAATAATAAATGTTTAAGAATCAAAGTAAAAAAAAAAATTAATTTTAAAGACTTGATTAAAGAAACTCCTAAAATTTTGGGAATTTATTTAAATTTTTTCTTAATTTTAGAGAATTAAATGAAACTGTAAAAAAATTATTTAAAATTTTCTTAATATAAAAAATGAATGTAACAATTGGATACAATTTCAAGTATTAAGGATTTCTTTGGATAAGTTTATCTAGAATTATTTTTAGGAAAAAAATAAATAAAAATATTTTTTTATAAATTAATATTAACTTGTACATAACATAATTTATAGAAATTTTTTAATATAGTTTTTTAAATATGAAAAAGTTTTAACAAGTTACTTCATGCAAAACTCATTTTATTTTATTTTATTTTCCTAAAAATATTTATGGATAAGTTTACTTAAATAGATCATAAATTAATAATTTTATTTTTTATTTTTTGTGTGGTTGTTCTATTGGTGAGTCCAAACTAATATGTTGTGATACATTGTGACTATTGTCCTTTGGATGATAGTTGTAGTGTGGAGTATTAAGCTTGGATCCTCCCCAATTGGGAAAATCTGGAAAGTAACTTGCCAATAAATCTCATTTGACATTGTGTGATTTGAAGGCCTAAGGGTGGAATTTTAAGAGATGAGAAGGGAATGTTTCTTAATGCTTTTGGTGTTAATTTGAGAGCTTTTTTCAATCTTGACAAGAGTCATAGGTAGAAGTTGGTGTGAAGTTCTGAAGAATCATTGTATACTTTTTTTAGGTGGCAGATATATAATTTTCTTAATACCAGCTACTTGTTGTCATTCTTATCTATGCTACAAGTTGGTAATAACAATCCATAACATTCATAATTTTGAAGATTAAGTTAGTTAGGTTCATGTTTTATGTGAAACCAATCAAGTTGGGGATGCCTTGACTAACTGTCTAAATATTGAGGTTTATAAATTTGCTTTCTATGTAACTTTATTCGTATTTCCTTTCTTAGAGGTTTCTAGGCTGTTTATCGAATTTTCGTTTTAAAAATAAAATTGCCAAGTAACTTAAATATACAAGATAATTCTAAAATTCCCAAAGCAAAGGTCAAAGTTAAATTTTAAATCAATTTGCAAAGAAAGAGAGTTTTTTAAGAGATACCTTTTTCAGTTGATTATTTTCAACTTTTCTATGCTATGAAGGAGATTCAATTATTTAATTGAAATGTGGGCGATGAAAGATACAAAGTCCAGTCATCTTAGAGTTAGACCATTTCTATTTATATTGATGACATTTTATTAAGGTACTTCCTACCAATATGATATATAGAAAGTGGTGATTTTGTTGAAAATGATTCCACTAGTATATTGGCAAAATGAAATGTAAAAGGAGAGATGTAAGATCATAAAACATAGAGTTATATATTCAATGCGATGGTACTATAAAATGGTTTTATACTATTAATGTAAAATGATTTTATATTTTCATTCGATCATAATTTTTCATTAATATGAATTTTAAAATAATTATTATAAAAATTAATAAAATTATCATACATAATAATTAATGATTAAATAATAATATAAAACTCTTTTACTTAGTTAATGCATAATTTTTTTACTCTATTAATTAATATATTTTTAAATATTTTCTTTTCCTGACATTAAATATAAAATTTAAATTATTTTTTGTCATCTTAAAAACATGAATGGAAAAATCAAATTATTAGAGAAAAAGAGACATTGTTGAAAATGTTACAGTTAGAAAGAAATATATAATTGGAAATGATAAATTACTTACATATATTTTTTAAAATATATAATTCTATAAACGAGAGTCTCGTTAGTGAGTTACTACAATGAGAGATTAATTTGATACTCTACTTGGGTTGAAATGTTAGGTCTAATAATTCTGTAGAAGAGAGTCTCGTTAGTGAGTTACTACAATGAGAGATTAATTTGATACTCTACTTAGCTAGCTCCATCAATGGCCAATTCCAACAATATACCACCCAAGATTACTGTTATGTTCCTCCCATGGATCCTTGCATCAATCTTTAAGATGCTTCAAGCTTAAAGAAATGAAAACAGAAAAAGATGATTTCTAACTAGAACTACTAATTAGAGTTTTAGAGAGAGTTTCTTTAAATCTCAAAATGATTTCTTATTCATGAAGTTGTAAGTACAAAAAGGAGAGAAAGTCTCTATTTATAGACTCTTAAGACTCAACCCAAAGTTCATTTCAAGCAATGTGGGACTAGAAGCAAGCTTATAATCCCTTATAAGCTTGAAAAACTCGTACAAACAAGAGAGTAGGTGGCAGATTAGGCTCCTTGTAAAGGAAGCAAGCCCGATTCAAGCCCAAGCTCATTGATGACCCAATTCCAAAAACTAATGGGCCTTAATACAAGACCAAAATTAAAAATACAATCACTCCATCAAATCCTAAACTACAAATGGCCAAATACAAGGCCTAAAAGAAATTTCTAAACTACCAAGACCCAATTAGAAGAAGCTTAAGTTTGTCTTAAAGCCTTCTTCTCATGGCTCTTGTCAAAGGTCCAAGAGGAGTTTGAGGAGTCTCATCCTTTATAAAAACTAGGAATGCATCAATTACCATCAAAGATATTTGTTATAATACAAGACCAAGTAATCTTCCCAAGGCTCTCACTACTACTAGGACATTTGGTACACAGTTACCTAAGATGAGGATGAGGAGTAGTATTGGTAGTGGATGACCACGACACCTCCATCCTTACCATGTATCTCAATATTTATCATATATTATTGGTAAGTAATATTTCTTTATAAATCTCCAAATGTATCATATATGTGTCCAAGTGTGATATTTGCAAGTATTTAAAAATAAAATTAGTGTAATTTCATTCTCGTGGCTCATCATTCTCTTCTCAATGTCAAAAGAGTATCTAACATTTATTTTATAATTAAAAATATCCAAATTTCATTGTTCATCATCGTTATACTTGTAGCATACGGATGATTTAGACACAACATAGTTAATGAGGAGAGAATAGAGATAAGACCTAAAACGACTGTTCATAACTGTCAATTTTGTATTGATGTCATATTAAATGATCGACCAAACATCTTATCAGCCATTTTTGTTGACATTAATGTCATGTTTGTATTAATTACGGTTAAAAATTAATCTATTATTTGGACGCTTCTTAGGTAAAAATATTATTTTAAAAATTAAAAAACATATAAATAACTTCTAGGATTAAAATAAGGAATAAAAGTCCAATAAAAATTAGTAGTGTTTTTAAACTTTAGGTGTATAAAATAAATTTATTTAAAAATATTAAAAATATAAATTGAATTTTTGTAATGAAAATATTCTTCCTCACTGAACCCATGTATTGTATTAAAGTTGCAGAAATTTTGGAAAATCATTGCCTTGCTAACCTAAGACCATAGACGGATTTATGAGCCGCCACACCAATTTCTTGTCATTATGTGATGCCTCTCCTTCCCAATTGAAAGGTCCGTATTGGTTTCTTCAAGCAAAATGATAGATGCGTTATTAATGTATGTGCCAAAAAACCATTTTTGATTTTTTAAAATTAATTTAGGCATACCCAAAGTATGGGTTTTAGCATTTTATTTATCTTTTATGGTAAGAGGATTACATGATCAAAACTTTATCCATATATTTGATTTCATGGTGCATTTTTTTTTTTCAATTTATGTACATTTATGATGCCATAAAATAAAATTTAAGTATCCTTCATCGATAAGGAAACGTAAGGGTTTATTCTTGGTGACCGATAAGCTGGATTAGAGGGAGACAGAAGTCAGTCGGTGATACGTGAAACTTTGAAGGATAATGTCGTTCAAATAGAGGGTCCAGGTTTTGATAAAATAAAAATAAAAAATGAGAGCTAGAGGTTTAAATTTTTTTTTATCATATAAATAATATAAAAATAAATAAACCTCTTATTTCTAAGCTAGTAACATAATAACATATATAAGGGTGGAAAGCTAGTTTTTACGATAGGAAACTTGGGTGGCTTTCTCACCCAAGAATCTGCCTATGTTATAATCATAGTTTCGAAAATCAAATTGAATCAGTTTGTTCAATCAATCTGAGTTGGAGTTGCTTTGGTGATCAGTTTGTTAACTAAAAATTTGGTTGTTTTTAGAATCGATAAGATCGGACCAAAATTTGATTAAAAATCAATATAAAAACCCAGTTTGAATTGGTAATTAAAAGAACATTTTTTTAAAATTTTAAATTTAA
The DNA here is from genome assembly GCA_026544285.1 of Pachyrhizus erosus. Lineage (NCBI taxonomy): Eukaryota > Viridiplantae > Streptophyta > Magnoliopsida > Fabales > Fabaceae > Pachyrhizus > Pachyrhizus erosus. The sequence continues at coordinate 121 of JAMLFT010007844.1, read as the reverse complement.
TCTAAAATGTTTTAAGATAAATAAAAATATATATTTAATAAGATTTACAAATTGGTATAAATTATTTTATTAATTATCATCAATTATTATATAAATCATATAATTTATTTATTTACTCATT
>JAMLFT010007843.1:0-14348 GCA_026544285.1 Pachyrhizus erosus | reverse complement strand
CTCATAAAACCTTTCGCTTAATGAAGTTTGGTAGCTTTACATTTATGCACTTTTGTAATAGAAAATTAGTCGTTACACTATATGGTCCCCCTTGTAAGGACCTCATCATACTCCTCCTCATTGCTCAACTCTAGTGACCTCAACGATACCCATCAACCTCTTGCCCCATATAGGGTCAAGGTATAGGGACCAAACCCAATTGGGAAGGCAAAAGTATAAGATTGGGTTTTAGTCTCCACATAGTCACCTCCCAGTCATTAAGATGATGAAGACGACAAGGAAGATGTAATCTCCATGACCTCTATAAGTTTAACGTGACAAAAATAAGGTGGAGTAGGTTTTATCCAGAACAAGAAATAGTCAAATATTTGGGGCAATAGGTTGGCCGAATTCAACGATGCCAAAGAAAAATAGAGGGGGCCAACAAGGTGGTCTTCGTATGGGTCCACTTCCCGTTGTAGTAGTCAACCTATAGATAAAGTTGGGTCTTAGGCATCTTCACCTCTTCCTAACAATAAAAATTAAACAAAGGAGTGACTCTTCTAGCTTCATTGAAGACATAAACAAATGACTTAAAGAAGTCACATATAGCATGCCAACCACAATCAAGTAATTGTCTAAAGTTCTTACTTGGGATCTTAATCATATTTATATCTAACTCTTTAATTATTTCCACATTGTTTAGTTGTCACAATAACTCCTATAACTCAATGGAGTAACAAAGGTTAAGATTGGACGATTGTTGGTAATACACCTTTTGCATTGGTTTAATAACAAGTTCTAACTATTTTGACAATGACATAGTAATCAATTAGGGTTGCCAAACTAGCTTCATTCAGCACCACACCCCTAAGGACGATCACACCTTATAATTCACTTCTCAAGTACCAATTTATTATCATCTATTCTTTAAGGACTAACTCCTTAACCACTCATCCTTACCAAGATTATCCTTTCTCAACTATTGTGGCATTATACTATCACTAGTATTGAGTAATGATGAACTGACACATAACCCTTGAAACCCCACCTCTTCGGTACACAATGTTTCGTTGTCGAGTACAATTGTCTTCCTGGATATAATGAGTTAGTCATGTCATTCGATCTCTGCTTTGCAAGCTTTATCATTTCTACAAATTCAACATTTGACACGACTTTCTAGGTCTTGTATTCTCATCATCTTGTGATGTGGACATCAAAAGCTTGAGACCTATGACCCAATTTATGACTTAGGTGGACCTATGATTGACGACGTGCTTAGAAAGGCCCAAGAGGCATTGCAGCACAAGGTGACCCATCTATTGGAGGCCCAACTATTGAAAGCTCTAAACTAGGAAGATGACATTTATAACATGCTTGGAGAGCTAAGAAGTCCAATTAGGAGATTTAGTTCTTTTTCTATTTGTTTAAGTTTTAAAGTTTATTTAGTAAAAGGCGTTGTAAAAATAAAAGAAATTGCTTAGTGCTAAAATTAGACCCAAGATCATAAACATAGTATGCCCACACTTATCAATTGGGACAAACTAGTTTTGCATGTGATATTGGGATTTTCATTTTCTTTTATTTAGTTCTAAATAAGTCAAACCTATAAACTAAATTTATATTAAACCTTTTGGGAATTCAAAATGAGTAGATTATGATTAATTGATATTCTTTGTGAGTTTTAGCTTTGATAGGGTTATTCTTTGCATCTTTTGATCTTATTAAGAATTCTTCTGTTCTTATGACTATCCTCTATAGACTTATCAAACATTGTTGTTTGTGGCACATTGTCTTTTAGGTTTCTTAGTTTTTATTTTCAAAAGTCCCAATTTCAATTGATTCCCAAACTCTAACCTTTGAATTCTCAATTTCTTGTTTCAATTCTTCCTTGAGAAGATTATCATTTAGTATTCAAAGCAAGGTTTAGAGTGGTACTACTCACGCGCACTATTCACACATACTGTTCATCATCATTGTTCATTGTTACTGTTCATTACTGATATTGTTCATTTTTTTCTTTCCTTTGTTTCTATTATTGTTCATCTGCATGTTGCTTTGTGTCTATGATCTTTCAATTTTGGAATAAAAAATTTTCCAAGTAAGAAAAAAGGAGTTTATGATCTTTTAATTTTGGAACAAAGATTATGCCAAGTAAGAAAAAGAGCAAGACAAAAAAGAAAGAAGTATAATATGTGTGTGTGTGTGTGTGAGTGCGTGTGTCTGTGTTTGTGTATAGTAGTTGTTCTTCTTTAAATTCAATGCACAACACATGCTTGATAAAATTCTTACATTTCAAGTATCTTCTCTAATATTTGTTTTCCTATAAACTTTGTGTTTGTCTTACTTATTTATTAGTAGTGAAATTGGTCTTTGCTACTTCTCTATTGTGGTGCTAAAATTTTGTTTTAAGGTTTATGATTAGTACCCTTAAAGGTCATTCTTAATTATAGATTGCTTGATTCTTATAAGAACCTTAAGTTAGAGAACAATCGGCAAAAGGAAAGAGTGAACATTTAAAGAAAAGTCATTAATGTGTTAAACACGAGTGGAGTGTAAACACTTGAGGGAAGTGTTGTGAGGTTTGAGTTTTGTTGTTATTTCTAAATTTTTTGCTTAAGTATGTTAAGAGAAACACCACCAACTAGACTTTTACAAGCATAAATGCAAGTCTTAACTCAACACATAAAGAGGCTAATGAAGCAACATAGTGGTGAGATCCATGAGAGGCTAGATCAAATAGAGCAAGCACAACAAGAAAATCTTGAAAACTGAGAAGGAGTTTGGAGGAGAAGAGAAAATGAAGAAGAACAAAGGCAGCTTAGGCTTGAAGGGATCAAGCTAAATATTCCCTCATTCAAAGGGAAGAGTGATCCAAAAGCTTATTTGGGTGGGAGCTTAAACTTGAACACATATTTTCTCGTAATGATTATAATGAGGATAAAAAATGAGATTTGCAATAATTGAATTTTTAAAGTATGCCTTGATTTGGTGGAACAAATATCAAAAAGAGAGAGTTAGAAATGAAGAACCTATGGTGGAGTCTTGGACAAAAATGAAAAGGATCACGAGAAAGAGATATATGCCTACAAGTTATAATAGGGATTTGTAATTAAAGCTCCAAGTGATGACCCAAGGAAATAGGAGTGTGGAGGAGTATTTTAAGGAGATAAAGGTGACCATGATTAGGGCCACCAAAATCAATGAATAAAATGAAGCTACAATGGCTCGATTTTTGAGTGGGTTAAAACATTATATTAGGGATGTTGTGGAGTTCCAAGAATATGTTGAAATGAAGGATTTGTGGCACAAGGCTATCCAAGTAGGACAACAACTCAAGGAGAAGGGAGTCATGAGGAGGATTTCTAACAACAACAATAATAACAACTAGAGGAATAAACTCATGAGGGATAAGGGGGCTTAATCAAGTCCAACCACATCTACACATGGAAAATCACCTATGAAGTCCAATACCTCATCCCCTAAAAGGAAGACAAGTAATGTGAAGTGTTTCAAATGCTTATGAATGTCCAACCAAGGGGAATATGGTTTTGTTACCAAATGTTGATATAGATAGTGAGTCTTCATGTAACATCCTGCTTAAATTTACAAATAATTTTGTAATTTAAATTAAGCAAACTATCATTACGATAAATCAAAGATCTTTCGAATGAATATCATAATTCATTTTTAATGAATTGTGATGAGAATATATTGAAATTTAAAATTTTAAAAATTATTTTGAAGAGATTATTATAATTATTATGATAAAGAAAATTTCTAAAATTGAGATAAATAATAGTATTAATTTCAAGAAGATAACTTTAAGTAAATTAAATAAAAAATGAATAAATATATGTAAAAGAAAATTCTAAAAGTTGAGTTTTTAAAAATAATGGCATAAAGTAGATGCTAAAAATAAATATAGGATTTATAATATGTATATATATATATATATAGAAGTAGAAAAATGTAATTTAATAATCTAAATTTTAGAAATATAAAATAGAACTTTATAAATATATTAAAACAAATTAAAATAAAATAAGTAGATTTATGAAAATATATAAATATTCTAGTGAGTGAAAATATAGGAATAGAAAGAGAAAAGTAAAAATGAATTTATAGAAATGTTTAATCCAAAAATATTAATTTTTAATATAAAAAGAAAATAGGAAAAAATAGAAAAAGAAAAGGAAAATCAAGAAAAAGTAGGGCTAGGGTTCGAACCTAGGCCTTCGAAGAAGAAGGGGAGCAACCAATTGAGTTAAGAGCTCGTGGTGTTAAGGAAAGGCGTTAAAAAAAATACTTAAGTTAGATTTAGTTAAAATTAAAAAATAAAAATTAAGAGCAAAAATGAAAAACACCTCTAGTGAGCTCAAGGAGGGGACTTGACACTCTAAACTCAGCATCTTAACCGCTAAGTTAGAGTATGTTTAGTGATATTCCATCACCTTTAATTTTATTTGTTTTATGATCAAAGCATTGAAATTGCCATGGAAGGAGTGACGTAGCTCCATCTTCCTTGAGTTGGGGACCTCTACATACCGCCTTGTCTGTCACTTGGAGCTACCCTATTGTAGCCACCCTCGTCCATGCCCTATGAATTTAATAAGCCAAGAATGAGGCACTAAAACAGTATATAAGCAAAGAGACCATGGATGGAGGAAGCTCAAGATGACAAAAACAAAAATCACGAATTTACTCATGAATTGAACTCTTTTGACCTCATTTGATTCACAGACCCGTTCAAAAATAGTTCAACATCATTTTTGTCCCAAAATCATAGCAAATAGAGTAGTAAAAGTTAGAAACTGAATCTTGTTGGAAAACAAAATTTTCTTCGCCAGAAAACCTCAAAAAGGGTACGAGGAGCCTCTTTTCTTCATTTTACCTTTGTTAGAATCTTTTAGATTATGTTAATTTCATTTTAGCATTCCAAATTGATACGAATTAGGCCTGAAAAGTGGAATTCAATTTTACTTCTTTTCTTTGTTGGTTGTTTCCCAGTCAGAGCGAGTTTAGGTTAGAGGAAGAATTTTATTTAACATAATTGAATTAGTATAGGAAAATAAGGTTAGGAATGTTACTACAAATTGAAATTAGGATTCAAAATTCAAAAATTTATGAAAACTTAAATGAAAGATAAAATTTAATGTCATTTTTCCCTGTTAGTTATTATTCGTGTATTATGTTGGTGTTATAGAGTTTAAACATAAGGGAATTCTTTTGAAAACTAAATGCAATTCTAAATAATTAAGTATGGTATGAAATCACTATAGGTGTTGATAAAGATTTTGAAATTCAAAATCTTTAAATTAAATTCATAGTGAATATGTAAAATTCATATAAGAAGCAAAACATTGTTGGGAAAGCTATTAATCAAGAAATAGTGACTGAGGTAAAAAGAGGAAGAGAGAGAGAAAGGAGAGAGAAAAAAGATAAAGGAAGAGAGAGAGAGGAGAGAGAAAGAAGAGAGAGAGAGCATAAAGAGAGAGGAGAGAGAAAGTAGAAAGAAAAGGAGATAAGGAAAGAAAAAAGGGAAAGAAGATAGAGAAGAGAAAAAGAAAGAAATATAATTAATAAGTTTTATGAATAAGATTTTATTTATCTTTTTACCTTTATATTAATTATTTCTTTCTTTTTCTACATCGTCGATATTGTCATATAATAGGATGAATAATACATGAAAAATTAATCTTATTTGAGTTATTATCAATTTTTACTGTTTATGGTAACATTTGTATGTAATGATTGCCTCTACTGATAATAAAGGAATTATAGAATATAACTTAAGTGATTGTGTAGAGTAGACAGGGCTTAGGCAAAGAACCCTAGGGTAGAAAGTAAAGTGTGATTTACAAAAATCATAGAATACTAAATGATTTGCAATAAAGTAATTTGGGTAGAGGTAGAAAGTAACTCGATTCTACATAATGACAATTGATATGAAATAAAACCATCAAATAAATACTACCTCTAAAATCAAAGTAAGTACCAAAGAAGTCGATAATCTGGTGTGGGAGGAAGTTGACGATTTAAAAATATACATGTGAGATTTAAGACTAGAGAATTGCATGGGTTGGCCACAGAAGGTCCTTGGGGGTAGATAAGGTGTCAAGTTATGAGCGACTCTAAAACTAGAGGGTGTCACGAAACTGGGTTAGCGTCTCCAACAAAGTGGAGCATTACCAAGATTTGGTTGAGAGTATCTTAATCTAAGTACTATACAGCATATGTACTACCGATCGTTGATCGAGAATGCAGACTTGGATACTATTGATACGCTTGTCTAAGTCCTCTCAGAGTTAAAAGGTTTGGAGGTAGCGAAGGGCCCTAGATGATTAAAAAGCTTAAATAGGCATGATACTGTGAGATGAGAGCACACGATAAATAGTAAATTTGTATGTGTATGTAAAAAATAGATGGCTCACTCCTATACCCCCCTTTCTTTTCAGATGGTAGATAGATCCCATCCCTTATTCCACCTAATTATCATACCCCAAGAAGGGAGTTGGACTCATGATCCCCTCTTTGAAGACAATATTTTTACAGGCTATGTTAGATTTACCTTTCTATCCACATATATTATACCACATGGGTAGTTTTCTCACATTGATTTACCCATCATCATGACTCTAACCCTACCACCTAGGTATGCTGACTTTCCACAGACATTCCAGCCACTCCTAGATGCTCCTAACCTCCTACAAATCCAAATCCACCAGTTGACTCAACTACCAATGAAGTCCACAACTTAGAGAAGGAGAAGGAATCATCCGAGGAGGAAGACCCTTCTAAGTGTTCAAACTAGACTTTATGTAGTAAACTATTAGTTAACTACTAAATGGTAGATCAGTTGATCATATGTTTTGGATAGGCTTAGTAATCATAGATATAGTTCATATTTTGAAATATGTTATATGTATATGCACTTTGAGAGTATATATGTAGAATTGAGTTTCTTTGTTAATATATTGTCCATTATATAATGTTTGTTTGATATTGAGATGGATCGTTGATATTAAATTGTAACTCCCTTGAGAATAAGTTTTCGAATTTTATCTTGCCAAATTAATTTGATTAAAAGAATTATTTTCAAAAATCATATAATTCAAAAAATCAAATAAGCAAAAAAGGGGCATTACACTGCAAGTGAAAATGAGGAGGAAGAATTCAAGGAGGAAGTAGGTTCCAAGGAAGGTGACTTTTTGATGATTAGGAGACTCATAGGAAGCCAAATTCAAGCCTTGGATCAATCTTAAAGGGAAAGTATTTTCCATACTAGATGTACCATCCAAGGGAGGATTTAATCACTTAAAGTTGATGGAGGGAGTTGCACTAATGTAGCTAGTTCTAAGCTAGTTACCAAGCTAAATTTGGAGACAAAACCACACCTTAGGCCATACAAACTTCAATGGCTTAGTGAAGATGGAGAAGTAGTCATGAGCAAGCAAGTGGAGGTGAATCTATCCATAGGACCCTACATTTACAAGGTCTTGTGTGATGTGGTTCCAATGGAAGAAACACACATTATTAGGGAGGCCATGGCAATTTGACACCAAAGCCATTCATGATGGTTGCACCAACAAAATCTCCATCATGCACAACAATAAAAAAATTGTTTTCAAACCTTTTTCTCCTAGACAGGTGTGTGAGGATCAAATAAAATTGAGGGAAAAGATAGTGCAAGAGTTGAGTTAAATACCTAAAATGAGTGTAAAGAAAAAGAGTGAAACACTTGAGGGCAAGAATGGACCTCGAGATTAAAGTGAGCAGGTTAGCCAAAGTGAGTGAGGTAAACAAAATGTCTTTTTTGCAAACAAACCACTTTCTTGTTATACTATCAAAGCAACATCTTGGTTGCTGAAAACTCTAATCTAATTATGTTTCCTAAGGAAGTACCAAGAGGATTGCCACCCATAAGGGGATTTGAGCACCACATTGACCTTATTCCAAGAGCATCTTTACCTAATAAGCAAGCTAACAAAGTAAGGAAGAAAATGATATTTGAACTTGGAGATTGGGTATGAATACAAATGAGGAAGGAAAGGTTCCCTAAACAATGAAAATCCAAACTTTAACCTAGAGCGAATGAACCTTTCCAAGTGTTAGACAAGATCAATGTAATGCCTACAAAATTGATCTTCCATGTGAGTATGGTATAAGTTCTACAAAATTGAAGTCAAATCTTTCTCAAGAGGGAGGGAATGATGTGGGCATCAAAGCCCAAGCTTATGAGACCCATGACCCAATTCAAGACTTAGGTGGACCCATGATTAAAGGTTAGCTCAAAAGGTACAAGAGGCATTGTAGCATAAGGTGACCAATCTATTGGAGGCCTAATAATCGAAAGCTTTAGATTAGGACGATTACATGTATAACATGCTTGGAGAGCTAAGATGCCTAATTAGGAGATTTAGTTCCTTTTCTATTTGTTTAAGTTTTAAAGTTTGTTTAGTAAAAAGAAGTTTAAAAATAAAAGAATTTACTTAATATTAGGATTAGAACCCAAGACCATAAACATAGTATGCCCGTACTTATCAACTGGAGGAAACTAGTTTTGCATGTGATATTGAGATTTTTATTTTCTTTTATTTACTTCCAAATAAGGAAAACCCATAAACTAAATTTGTATCAAACCTTTTGGGAATTCAAAATAAGATGATTATGATTTATTAATATTCTTTGTGAGTTTTAGCTCTACTAGGGTTCTTGCTTGCATCTTTTGATCTTATAAAAAATTCTTTCATTCTTGTGGCAATCCTCCATAGGCTTATAAAAAAATCTTGTTTATGGCGCCTTTCCTTTCAATATTCTTTGTTTTTATTTTCAAAAGTCTCAATTTCAATTGATTCACAAACCCTAGCCTTTAAATTCCCAATTTCTTATTTCGATTCTTCCTTGGGAATCTTATCATCTTGGCTCATGTAATGCCCATTTTTCTTCATCTAATTTTGAGAAAATCATTTTAGGTATTTTATTTCAGGTAAATTTTTAAAACCAAACTCGCCAAGGGTTACAATTTGGGTAAATATAAAAATTCATACATATTCATTTAATTGGAATTTGTCTAAAACATGTTCACTTTAATATATAGATTAGGTCAAAGTATAAGTATAATTATTACATTCCCAAAATATCTTAGTAGATAAAACAAAGATAAAATCTAAGATAGTCTTCCATATTCAATACATCTAGTTAGATCCTTTAGAAGGATCCTCTTCCTTAAGAGAATCTCCTGTTTTGTCTTGATATAATTACATTTTAGTAAAAGACTATAGAGGTATTTTGGTCATTTTAGTAAAAGTCTACTTTGTAAGGATTTTACCATATTTTTGATCCTAGGAATGATACAATTACATTAGGTTCACATGTAGAATGCTTTGTCTATATTTTTTCTATTTTATAATAACAAAACAATTTTAAATTTTAAATTTTTCAACTAGAGGTATTTTGGTAATTTTATAAAATTTCCTTCCTATTCCATTTGTATCAAAATTATTCTTAGTTACTATCATCATTATATCCAAAATATCTCTAGTAAAATTATTCTAAATTTAAAACAAAATAAATAATAAAATTTCAAATTTTCTAACCTAGGGGTATTTTGGTAATTTTCTCCCCTAGGGCAAAATGGTCATTTTGACCTTCTTCTTCATCCCCTAAAAATATGGTTCTATTTTGGCTCAAATCCTTGCTTTAGTCTTCCCAATGCCTCTTCATCTTCCCAAGCTGAGTTTCTTTTATCAATTTCAATTTATATGAAGTTAGAATTACTCATTTTACAAAGTTTATACTAGGTTCGAGCAAATTTAAATGCAAGAGCAAGAACAAAAAGCGCAGAGTTCTGTTCACGCTCAATTTCCAACCTTTTCTAATAATCCTGTAAAATTTTGTTTCCAGAACTCTTTAAACTTCATCAACGAAGTTTACTTGACCTAGAATTTTATCAAAAATAGCTTCAATAAGAAGAATTGAATTCTTCGATCTCAAGCTTTTAAGTTGTTCGATATCAATTTGATTTTCACAAATTCATCTATCTCAGCATGTTAATATTTCATAAATTCAAATTCAAGCAACCTACAATAATTCTAGCAATCAAATTCGAAGGAAAAATAACTCCTTCTACCTGAATTGAGTTTTTGGTGAGTCTTCCAAGCTTTATGGCGAAGCTTCGATGACACTACAAAATCCTAATTTATTCCTCCTTAGTTTCAAAAAATTTTCCTTGAATGAAACTTGAATTAAAATGAAGATGTCCAGACTTTGAATGAGTGATAAGGGATTGGAATTTGGCTTGAACTAGAAGATCAAATTTTCTTCTTTGATGTGATTTTTCTGGTTTGCAATAACCAGTATTTATAAGGTCCCAATGCTCGATTTTTGGCTTATTAAATTTGTAGATGGTGGTCTACAAGCTTGGACGCACTATAGCAGGGTAGGAGCATGGGTTCAGACAACATCCATGGCAACAGGTAGAAGTTTGAAGTTCGAGGGAGAAGATAATGAAGCTGCTTTCATGATAGTCTATGTTTCTGAAGCTAGTTAACTATTATTAATTTGTAAAAATAAATAGCAATGGGCCTAGCAGTCAAATGAAAATCCCTACATCCTAACTTCCTCTTTGACCTCAGGGTGCCTCCCTTCGAATTTGTCCCACCGCCGTGAGCTTGTAGGAGCTATTAATTTGTCCAAATTTTGTTCTATATAAGTTTGAATTTTCATTTTCTATGTTTTTGCAATTAGAATCAAGCCAAATTGCCACTCACAGAGGGGATTGCTTTTCAAATTTCCCTCTGATTCTAACCAAGGTCAGGGAAGAAGAAGGAAGAAGGGAAAGATGGGAAAATTACCATTTTGCCCCTAGTTAAAGAAAAAATTACTACATTGCCCTATTCTATTTTTTTTTCTAATTTTTATGCTAGTTTTTCCTAATCAAGCCTTAAAAATTCATCAGTAATTAGATCTAAATTTATAAAGAGGAATGAGATAATTTTTTCTCAGAAAATTTGATAAAAATTAAATTATTTTTGAAAAATTCCAAAAATACCCCTATGTGAGAAAATTGAAAATTTAAGTTTGTTTTAATCAAAAACTTGAAGGGGAAATTTCAGGATCTATTTAGAAACCTTCCTAGAATCTTAATATCACTTTTGAAATTGCAAAATTTGTAAAAATAAAATTAATTTTCAAAATAACCAAGATACACCCCTAGGGTATAAAAGTAATTATTTTTGTCCATATAGGCCATTGTAATTTCTAGAAAATAGCCTAAATACCTTGTTACATAAAGTAGCATCTAAATTAAAAATTTAGGGGTAAGAATTTGAAGTAAATATTTATAAAGGTAAATTTTCACAAAATGACCAAAATACCCCTAAGGTATAAAAATGAGGATTTTATCATTTCTAGGTCATTCCAACTTCAAGAAAAATTATCTAAATTATTCTTAGAAATATTAAGACCTTTTCCAAAAGTTAAGGGATGAACATAGTAGAAAACTTTTTTAAAAGGACAAATAAATATAAAATGACCAAAATACCCTTACTTTACAAAATTCATTTTTATTCTGAATTGACTTTTTGAACTCAGTAAATTATTTTGAAAGCACTAAAAACATACATATAAAGTAATCTAGGTGGAATTTTGAAAAGAAAATCCTAGAAAACCATATTTTATGAAAATGATAAAAATACTCGTGCATTAGAAAATTTTAATTTTTCATTGTTAGAACCTTTTAAGCCTAGGAAACACAAACTTATAACAACTGAATAACTATATGAGTTACTATGAGTTGAAAATGAGGATAAGAATACCTAAAGGACATATTTATGAAAAATTACCATTTTACCCTTGCCCTATTATCTGACTGTGAAATGTGTTGTTAACTACTATGAACCATTAAGTGTGCATTAGAATGTATGTAAATATGGTTTGAATGATTCTACTATTTGTGAAAGACAAATAGTCTTATTAACTGTCCATCAGTGATAGTAATTCCTAGAAAAATCCTAGAATAGATGATGAACTAAGATATGCTTAGACAATTATGATACAATCTAGAATGATTGTAATTTACAAAAGAATGTTGTCCATTGAGAACATTGATATAACATCAGTACCATTGTAAAAAGAAATAATAAATATGATAAACGAGATAAGGAGGGTAGATTGAACTAAAAATCCTACCAAGTGAGAATTTAAGACGAAGGATGCAATAGTTTATCATAGAAGGTACTTGATGAATGTACGCAAGCTTTGGTGAGACCTTGGGGATAGATAAGGTGCAAAGTTGTGAGCCTCTCAAAGTAAAGAGGGTGTCACAAAACCAGCTTGGCATCCCCAACAAAGTGGAGCATTACCAAGCTTCGGTTGAGAGAATCCTAGATCAAGTACCAAGCAGGATGTGTACTCCCGATCGTCAACCAAAGATTGCAAATTGGATTATTTATGATACGCTCATGTAATCCCTCTTGGAGTTAGTAGTTTTAGAAGCTACGAAGGGCCCTAAAATGATTAGAAAACCTACTTAGGCATGAACAGTGAGATGAGAGAATACGTTAGATAGACCACTTTCTATTATTTATGTGTGTCTCTTAGAAATGATAGCTCACTCCTACATCGCCCTCTCTTTTAGATTAAGCATGATTGATGAATTTCAACCACTTTTTCATCTGACAATTTTTCCCTTAGAAAGGAGGTGGACTTATGAAAGGGTCCAACACGATGATACCTTCATAGGGTACATTTGCTACGCTTTGAAATCCACCAACATTGTAATACCTTGGCAGTTCCACCATGTAAACTTGCCAATTGTTCTTTCTCAAACCCCACCACCCAGGTTTCTTAATGTGCCAACTAATCGAAGATGACCTCAAACTCCTTAGCTTCCTCAATCATCAATGAGATAAGTACAAGCTAGTAATATGAACCAAAGGGGAGAGTCATACGATGAAGAAGATCTCTCTGAAGCTTCAAATTAGACTAGAATAAGTTGTTGAAGAGTTTAGTTAAAGAACTTTTGTTTCTACTATTTTGTTTATCAAAATGTCTAAAGAATGTATATCTGTTCTAAAGACAAAGAAATGGGCAAAGAAGGTTTTTAAAAATAGAACCAAATTCGAAATCAAGGAAGAAAAATTGTGAACTTCCTCTTCAAAGTTCTCCTCGAATCCTAACTTTCCTTGCTTTGTTTTAATCCAAAAATCTTTGAAACCATTCATAATAAGATTCCTCACTTTCCTCGTATCGAAGTCTTGCCGAAAAATTTCGAAAAAGGTAGGAAGAGTCATTTTTCCTTCGATTTTGATTGACAAAATCATTATAGATTTTTTGAATTGGAATGCATGAAAGTTTGACATGTTGAGATAGAAGAATTTGAGGAAAACGGATTGAAATTGAAAATTTAAAATTTCAAACTCACTATTTATTGATTCTATCATTTTAAGTCATTTTTTATGAAATTTCTTATTGGGTAAGCTTTGAAATTGATACTCAAAGGTTTTTGAGTAGAAAATTTCTCAAAATTATTAAGAGAAAGTAAAACCGAATCCACACAGGTTTTGTGTCATGTTCTTATTTTGGAATTTTAAAAATTTAAAAGGAATAGAAGTTGAATTCTATTCACTATAATCAATAGGGTAGATGGAAAAGGAATTGGAAGTTTTAAAATAAGATTTGAGCCAAAAACAGAAATTGGATATATGAGGAAGAAGATGATCAAAGATCAAAATGACCATTTTGCCCCTAGGGTAGGAAAATTACCAAAATACCCCAAGGCCAGAAGTTTTGAAATCTTTTGTTATTTTTAGTATTTAACCTTGGAAATGGATACAGAAGGTATCTGTATTAAAGCTCTATGACAGATTGCTAAATACTAAAGTGATATAAATTTTAATTTTTACAAAATTATCAAAATACTCTTTAGTATGAAAATTTGAAATTTTAACTATTTATTAGTAAAAAATTAAGGAAAATGTTGTTATAATTTTCTTTATATGAACCTAGAATAATTATTTCATTCTCAAAGTTTTAAAATCCTTAGAAAATGAATTTTATCCCAAAATACCCTTTTGTTAAATAAACTAAAATTTATCACTGTTTTGGTTATTTTAAATTCAGGGAAAGATAGTCTAAGCATTACCTAGTGATATTAGTCACTTCCATGTCACTTTTAAGGATTATAAATGTGATAAAAGATTCCTGAAGGAATAAAGTTTTTGAAATGACTAAAATACCCCTCTTAAGAGAAAATTACTAAAATACCCCTTGATCGAGGCCGTACTCGGGTCAAATAAAATGCAATTAACTGCAGTATACTAGGAAGTGACTCCTAGGTCATCTCTCAAGGACCATATATATTCTCT
>JAMLFT010007842.1:3642-14352 GCA_026544285.1 Pachyrhizus erosus | reverse complement strand
TAAATTCACTTTTTATTACAAAATCAAATTTTTATTTTTAGAAATAAATAATCCTTCTTTTTCCTAATTATCATTTATCTAAATTATTGTTTTATTTATTTTTTCAATATATACTATTAAAATTAAATGTAATAAAATTAAAAAAAATTATATAAATTAGTATTTGTTTTTTAATTATTTAATTCCAATATATATTATTAAACTTAAAAAATATTAAAAAATTAATTAGTAATTAAATAGTTACATGTATATTTACTAATTTTAATTATTTAAAATTTATTCCGTCTCTAACTAAAAAATTTATCACGATACACACGCAGTAGTTTCTACTTATGTTAAATTTGGGAGAAAATACGCTGACTCCGATGGCTGTAAATTCAGGATACATCACATACATTTGAAATAAATAATATAATGGCTTTAAATGTTTCCATCTTTTGTTACTTTAATCAATTTTTTTCAATGAGAAAATAAATAAATAAATTGACAATTTTTTTAAATAATACAAAAAAATTAGCTTTAAAAATAAAATAAAAATCAATTCAAAGCTCAAAACTATTTCTATTTCCTCGTTTTCTTTCCAGTGAAATAAACATAACATTAAAGTCTCATGTTTTTATTCAAAAACCCAAAATGTTCACAGCTTGGGAAATATTACAATTTTAATGTTTACTCATTCGCTCCTTTATCGTATTTTTTCTATTGTATTTTTTTTTTCTCATTTCTTCTTATATAATCTAATGTAGGGTGATTAAGGAACAAACAATTTAACAAGATTAACACGAATGTTAACTTTTTAAGGATCACTGGATCAATTCAGTAAAAATAATAATAATAACATTTACAAGGTTATAATAAAAGCATATTAATATTTTAAAAAATAAGGCGTATTTAAAAAATAAGGAAGTTAAGTGTTTTTCAAAAAGTAAAAGTAAAAATAATAATAATGATAATCCTTGCATTACATGTATCGTCAATTGCAGTAGCTATTATCCCTCATGCCATTGCCAAAATTTTCTAATAACAACGTAAGTACAGCGCAGACAATCAATTAACGAAATTTAGAAAGAAAAGAAAACAGACGTAATATAATAATGCAAACAATACGAATTATGCTATCCTAAGAAACTGAGTCCCGACCAAAGTGGAAAAGAATGATGGAGACGGAGCAATTATAGCAGGCTTAGACCAAAAATAGGAAATTAAATACCAAGAAAAAATATTTTATTTTATTTACTACACTTTAAAGCATTGCTTTAAAAGCTGTTTTATTATCAGTACATATTACTAATGTGAAAATTAAAATACATGACATTGGAATATTATCAGTCATTATTATTATTATTATCAGTAAAACACTAATTTACTTTAAAGAAAGCTGCTGGTTAAAGAGAGATAAATATAACTTATGAAAATAAGATACAGAGGAATGGGAGAGAGAAAAATAGAAAAAAAAAATACATGATGAATTTTGAGGATGTTTAATTTGAGAAAAAATAAAATTGGAAAAAAATCATTTTAGAAGGAGAAAAAAATAATATTAAAGATAATAAAATTATATTACTCTTAATACATAAGGTCGCACAATTGATATTCCAACCATCATTAATATTAATATAAAAAAATCACAACAAATATAACATAAAAAAAAAATGTAGATCTAGTGATAGTGGGAGCAAATGGAAGTTTTTTTATTGGTTGAGAGAAAATTTAAAAGTAAGTAAATAAAAGACACATTAAAAGATTTATTTTGATAGTCATATTATAACTTGTTTTTTTCTCATTACCTCACATAAATTCAATCTCATTTTTCTTTTTTTTTTTTTGACAAACAAATTATTATATAAACAACGGTAAATTTAATTTAAATAAAGGTACTTCGATGTTATATTTGGTAAGGAGATAAAAAATGATAATTTTTTTGGTTGTTTGATTTGAGAGAAAAAATAAGTGACATTAAAGAGAAAAATATTAAAATTTTCACTCATATTATAAGGAGAGAAAAAATATTAAAGATAATAAGAATATATTGGGTCAATTTATTTAAATTTAGAACAAGTGTTTATGAAAAAAAACACTTTCAAAAAAATCATTTTTTTATAAGCATATAGAATTTGTTTCTTAAAAAAACAAAAAATAATATTTATTTTAAAAATAAATAATTTAAACAAATACATCAAAAAATTATAAAAATATTTATTTTATTACTTTTTAAAAAAATAAATACAAAAAAATTGACTTATTACCCTTAACATGCAAGTTCACATAATCAATTTTTTAACAATCAAAATTTATTCTCATTTGTTGGCAAGAAATTACCTTCCAACAAATAGAATCACAATACAAGACAACAAAAAAATGATTATGTCATTTGAGAACGAATTATCATATAAAATAAATCAATTTATAAAATAAAAATAAATTAATTATATTATTGTGGTGATCAATTATGAAATACAGAAAATCGATTATTGAAGCAAACATAATTAATTATCAAAAGAAAAATGATATATATAAAAAATCAATTATTGAAGAGAATAAAGAAACGAGAATGAATCATGGAAAATAATAAAAAGAAACAAAAATAAAAAAATAACAAGAAGACCAAAGGTGATTCTTACTCATCTAAGAATGGAGTCTTTAATCGACGCAAATCTGACAATGATAAGAGTACTTTGAAGATTTTATATTGATCAAGAAAAAACTTAAAAGTAAACAATTGAAAGACATATTAAAAGATTGTTCGAGAGTAATCACATTTTAATTTACGTTATTTCTTCATTTCTCACAATTTCAATCTCATTTATTTCATTTTCTCAATAATTTTTTTATATAAAACACTATTAAATTTAATTAACCTTTTTCTCATTTTTTTTATCAATCAACCTCACTTTCAGAACTTTCCTATATTTCTTCTAATTTCTCTCACTTTTTTTTTCTTTGTTAAACAAAGCATTAAATATGCGATATTGCTCATATTAATTTTAAAAAAAATAAAAGAATATATTATATAGATATATTTAAGTTTGTACTTTGGGGATGAAATTAATTTTTTTATTCTAAATTGTGAACTTGTTACTTGATAAAATACATAATTTAAAATTGATACGATAAACTTTATTTTTTAAAGGTTAGTATGTTATATTAAAAGGATTAATTTTATTATCTATATATATAATATGTAATTTTCTCCCAAGGTTGTTACACGAACATTTTTTTATGTCTTTATTTTTAAAAATACATTATTAATTATAAAATCATCTATTTTCTTTTATTATTTTCATTTATATATATCTAATTTCTATACATTTCAGGATTTCTCAATATTTTTAACTTTTTGTCACAAATAAAATAAATTTGCAGTATTTTAATATTTTATTTTTTCATATTTAATTTAAAAAATATAATAAAAACAAATTAATATTATTAGTTGTAAGACAGGTAAAATAAATTAAAAAGTATAAAAAGAACTTCGTTGGAATAAGATTTTATTGAAACATAAGGCCAAAAATTTGGGTTCAATTTTTTAACAAAAACCCAAACATTGGAGTTGCATTAATGATTAACACTTTATTTTCCGGGAACAAGGATCAATGCTTTCATTTATTAAAGTTTAATGTTCCATTAAAAGAAGTGTTGATTTATAAAAATTAAATATCAACCTAAAATCTCAAATTATTATTAAACATTCCAATTGTTATCTATCTCGAGGTTGAAAGGTGAAAAAAAAGTGGACGGAACTAAGATGCAAATAGGATTTGCTTTACAGCAGAACAAGTTAAATCATGAAAATTAATCAAAAAAATTATATTATGAATAAAAAAACCAACATGTTGTTAACATACGTGAAACTTAGTTTGATTCTGTAAAAATCAAGTAAAAAGTTTCAAATTTGAAATTTTGTAAATAAAAAGAAATGTGGTTCAGTGAAAAATTTTACTAATAATTTTTAACAAAAATTTTTATTAAAAATTAATTATCAATAAAATTTATAGATAATTTACATTTATGACATAATAAAATTATGAGTAAAAAATGGGAAAAGGATCAATAAGCAAATATCGAGCCTTTCAATTTATGTGACGACATTATAAAAAGATAAAATAATCTTTAATTTTATAGTTAATATTTAGCATTAAGAAATAAATAATTCAATATTTTGTGACTATTGGATGATTTCGTGTTGTTTGTGTGTGTACGGATTAATTTGATTCTAAAGTTAAAAATTAAATTTTTCGATAATTATCAAATTTAAAAATTAAAATGTTTACTTTAATAATACTAGTTTGTGAACCGTGCATGTTAAGATTAGTGTTTAGATTTAATTGTATTTTTTAGTCTTTTAAGTATTATAATTAATTATATAATTTTAACTATTTACATTCAATTATGTTAATTAAGTTATAGATATGATAAATATATAATTTTAATTTTTAAAATTTCAATTAAATTAATTGTATTTTTAAGGTAATATAATTATGAAATTTTAGTTCCCTCAAGTATATATAGTATTTTATATATTTTTATAAGATTGATATTGATTTATTAAATGAAGAAATTAAAATAAAATATAGATTTAATTAAATAATGAATTTAATATATATTTATATTATTCAAATTTTATGAAATTTTATATTTATATATACTTATACTATTTCACTCTTATGCAAACGTATGTATTAAATACTATTGTTTTTATGAATATAGTTCCATCTTATATATAACTTCAATATATAAAAGCATTAATTATAATTATAAATTAAATTTTATAGTTATTAGTTTTTTTATTTAATTACGATCATACTTGTTTACAATTTAATGTAATTAATATCATATAAAAAGAATTATTTATATCCACACTTTAAAAAAAAAGTGATATATATCATAATACACTACGCAATTATTTGTTTAAATGAATTAATTAGTTTAAAATTAATGTAATTTTTGTTGTCCTATATAAGGCAAATAAATTTAACTTAAAATAATAAAATAATTTTTCAATTGTTATTTATTAGATAATTTGATTACTAAAGATATAATTAGAATTTAATTTAATTTAAATTAAAACATTATTTATTATATAACATTTATTCATTTTTTTTCATGAATTAGAATGATAAAAATTCATTAAAAAAATATTTCTAGCAAAAAATATTATTTTGATGATAATAAGTAACTTTATATTTAATAAATAGAAAACATAAAATTTAGTAATACATATTTTTTTGACCTATATGGTGTGTGAAAAAAAAAATTATAAAATTTTCTTCTACAAAATAATCATCTTTATAATTGTAAATGTAAGAAAGTATAAAATAATGCAAGTATACAAACTAATTGAAATATAAAATATTATAATTTTTAAATAAAAATAGTCAAAAGAAAATAAAGAAGGTGGAAAATTATCTTAGCGAAATATGATAAATACCTAAAAGAAAGTAAATAATATATAAAATATAAATTCTAAAATTCTAAAAAAAAATTAAACTGTAATCATTAACATATTAATATATTTTCTTTTTTTTTTTATCTAAAGCTCATATTTTTATCATTAATTGATTTTAATAGTTGAATTAGGTAAGAATGATGAAATATTAACATGCAAATATTAAATGTCAAATATTTGGAAATTTTAAAAATGTATTCCAAGAGAATGAATGAAAAGTTAAAAAAAAATCCTAAATAAAAAAAATAAAAAAAATGAAATTATAAAATAAAACTAAATGAATTCAACAACCATAAAAGGAATACATAACAAAAAGATGCAACAAGTTTCAAAGAGCAAACGAGTGAATAGTCCTTAACAAAGATTTTTACAATGGAGTTTAAATTAAAAGACACTTGTAGCAGAGAAAGAAGTTTTTGCAAAGTTTCATGTTTGCTTAATAAATTAGTTATAATAATTATTATTTATTTTAAAAAGAGAATGATTGAATATTTAAATAGTAAATATTGTTAATTACCTTAATTTCAATATTCGATAACTTTCAATTAGATTTATGTTGATATTGATGTTATCAATTAATATTAATTAAAATATATATTGCTCATAATTTTTTAAATTAAATATTTTAAAAAACAGTGATGGAATGTTGAAATAACGAATTTTTCTATTACTATAATTATAAAAAAAAAGTGATAATAAAAACAAGTTACTATTATTATAAAAAAATTATAATCATAAAAAATATTTATAAAATTTAATAATTAATTACCATACCATATAAAATCAAAATGTATATAAAAATTAATGAATTAATTGATTATTATAATCAAAATATATATTTGTTATAGTTACCTTCATTATAATAATTATATATAATAATGTGTTTTATAAATTAAAAAATAATAAAATAATAAAATTCAGGTGAAAAAATAAAGGATTTAATTTTTTTTTGTCTTTATAAAGTTTATTTTTTATTTTAATTATTTAAAAATATTTATTCTGATTTTAATCTTTTGAAAAAATTATAGCAAGAATTAAAAAAAAAGTTTAAAATATTTAAAGGATTAAAAAATTTAAAAATTTAAAAATATATTTAAAATAAAAATATTCTATTTTTAAAAAATAAAAATACTATTTAAGAAATAAAAATAATAATATTATATCAGATTTATTTAAATGGAAAATGTTATTTTATAATATATATAATAATTGATCATCTTAGAGACTAAATTCATCAATCAAATCAATATTATACTGATTAACATTTGACAAAGTTCAAAACATATCTTACAATTTATATAAGTGTAAGCAAATAAATATGAAATTAACATGTTAGTATATTTTTTCGCCATTTTATTATGTAAATTATATTTTATTGTTTAATAATTTTTTTAAATCTTCCTATATTCAAATTAATTTAAACTTGTGTTTTTTATAGACATATTAATCAATTTTTTGAAGAATAAAAAATAGTTAAATAATCAAGTAATAGGTATCACATTAACAAACTTTATCCTTATTATTTTTAGAAAAAAAAACGAGTAAAACAATGAATCAAGTCAAATATACATGAACCAATTATTTTTTTTTATTTAATGAAATTAGAATTAAACAATATGTTGAAATAAATGGTGATAATGGCTTTGTGATAGCGAAAAAATATCATAGAAAAATTATTTATGATGACAATTATGCAAAAAAAAAAAAAAGAAATAACAAAAAATGGAAATTTTCTCTAAAAAATGTGCACAATATTAATCTTTAATTTTGATTCGTCTCCACCAATCTTTATGAAATTTAGATGTTATAAGATTTATTGGCAAATCCTCTTTAGGATACAATGAAATCCTTAGCATGATTTGTTGTACACCTATATCAAGTGTATTGTTAATGACATTTTACATAATAATAGTTTCATCAATTCTCTTTGCACAAAAGAAAAAAAATGATTTAGATACAAATAATATAGTATTTTGTATGTTTTGTTGTTGTCTCTATTTCAAACCTTTTGTCTATATCTATTTCTACATGTATAATGTTTTTATTTATAGATTATTTTATCTCTTTTAGTGAAAATATTTAACATTTCAAATAAACACATATCATGACTCTTTGATAAAGAGTCATGTTTCATGACTATTGTCAAAAAGTTGTATCTCTTAACTTTTAGTAAAGTAAAAAGTCATATTTTACAATTCTTTGTCTAGAGTTGTGTCTTATGACTCTTAATCAAAAGTCAAATCTCATTGTTCTTGACAAAAAGTCATAATCTTCCACTTATTTAAAAAATCTCTCATGTGATAAAAGGAAAATTTTGATCTTAAGTAAGTGAGAAAACAAAAATAAACAATAAATATTAGATAAAACAAATGAATTATTACAATTTACTGATATGAAAAATTACCTTAAGGTATAATCTTATTTTCAATTCTAAAGATTGATTATTTATTTAAAACAAGTATTTTGCTTCAAACCAAATTGGGTATAGTTATGGATAAACTATGAACTTTATGATTTATATTATACAAATAGTCAAACATAAACAAGCTTTTAAGATTTAGCTTTAGCTTGTAGAAAAATTCAATTGTAATAATCAATACATAATTTTTTATTTTCTTGCACAATAAAATTGTTGTTTAACCATTAATTACGAAGATTAATAGATACTTGTAAATCTATAAACTTATTTCATTCTATATTACACTATAAAGTAGATGAAGAATTTTTTTTTTCACAATTAATAAAAATAACAATCTCTAAAGAATATGTGCAACCTTAATCAAGCTTTAAATTTAAACATAAATTTAGCTTTATTGTGAAAGTCATGAGAATACAAGAAGAACAAAAATATTGAGAGAGAATATAAACCTATTTATTAAAAGATAAGAGTGACAAAGGTCTCTCTTAAGTATTATTTTTATCAAAGATTATTTATTGATAATATATAATTGTACTTGCACAATTACATAAACATATGATGCTAAAAGAATATCATGGTAGTTCCCAATAAATAATCAACAACAAACCAAACATGCACACTCAAAATCATAAACACAAAAAACTTAAGCAAGTGAAAAGGTAATAGATATGATTAAGAAAGTGCTACCTAAAGTTGCAAAAAGTGACTCTAACAAGTTTTATTGGAAAAGATAAAAGTAATGTAAAAAAGGTAGAAACAAAGAGAAAGGTGACATAGAAAATTTGAAAAAGTTAAAAGTTAGAAAAGACAAACAGAAAGACAAAGGTAGAAATGAAGACGATAGTTGAAAAAGAATGAAAACAAGTAATGCTAATAAAGGAAAAAAATGAAAAAAAAATCTTACACATTTTTTAAATGTTTTTTTATGAGCAGGGTTTAAATCTTAGGCAAAAAAACATGGTAAAAATAAAATAAGGACATGAAAAATCTAAAGTATAATAAAACATAATTTTTTTTAAGTGAGATCCAAAAATATAATAAAATTACATCTAAAATATCATAATTTAATTATCTTGATGCTCCAGGAATGTTATGCACTTCGTAGGAGAGAGTTCAATGATTTTATATTTTCTTATTTAATTTGATTTCATTATCTTTTATTTTATCTAATGTTTGAAAAATTTTCTTTAAATTATACATAGAAGATAAATAAAAATCACTAATATGAATTAAAAAGATAAAAATATGTAATTTTTGAAAAGAAAAAAAAAACCTAAATACTGAATGAATTTTAAAAAAAAGTATACTCTAATGTTTTTTTTTTTACGATTACTCTATTGTACTTTAAATGTGTAAAAAAGAAAATGAAAAATTATGAATATAAAGCTATGAATCACCAAGTCAAATTAAACTGCAAACAAATTGCAGTAGATTAAATTCAAATTTATAACTAAACCAATCAAATAATAAAACTTAATGTAAATTTGTTACTTCTTCTTAAACCTACTTTTAAGAACGAAGTTAGTTTTATTTAATACAACTTATCATATAAAGAAAAAGAAAAAGAAAACAAAATTAAACTGAGAAGCAAAACTTTTGTAGTGAGTAGATGTGTGTTTGGCCCCAAAATGCTAATAAGAAAAAAACAAAAGAATGAACAGTTTGGTTGAGCATGCGCACACTAATAATAATAGTGACAAAATACAGTTTGACATGAATACCTTACCATTTATGATGATGGACTCCTGAGGCATCTCGTCACATCTAAAGCGACGTTTAACTTCTTCATCTTCATGCTTTCTGGCCTTTGCTTGTTGAAATTAATAAAATCATAAAATATGAAATCTTCTATCAAAGGGATGAAAGTCATTAAACATTTTTTTTTTATTTTAAAATTTGCGTTAGATATACCCATTCAACATATACTAATGAAAAAACACTTGTATTAATTTTTCCTACTTGAGTGATATATATGAAGGTAGAAAGTCCAATTTCTTCTGGATCAACTGGGTCTTTACTAATAGCATCAAATGTCACCATTTTAATTAACCATACTTGTATTCGGCACTTCTCTTAGTCTACCTCATTTTAAAACATGCTCTTCTTTTTTGACCTTTTGTTTGGGTAATTATATTTAGAGAGGAAATAAATAAGAAAGAAGAAAATAAAGAGGATGAAATAATTTTGTTATAGATTGAATGGGTAGAGATTAAGAGCAACGAGAATTAAATATGTGGGATTTACTAAAAATCCAATTCCTCCTCGAGAACCGTGAGTGAGAGGAGAAATTAGTGTTTACTTTTAAATATTTAAAATTTAAAATATCAATTTTTATAACATAAAAAATCACATTAAAGAAACTAATATCATAAAACGTTTATATTTTTAAGTTAAAATTATTTTTAATTAATTTTAAAAATTGTTTATTTCTTTAATTTTACTCTTTTCAATAGTTCAAATAAACAAAAAAAATTTGTCTTTCTATTTTTATCCTTTCAAAAAATACATATATATTTTTATTTTATTTTCATCCTTTTTATTTATTTATCTGACTTAAATAACATGTTGATCATATAAAATATGGAAATTTTGATTTTAGTTATTTAAATATTTTGTTAATTTTAGTTTTTAAAATATTATTTTTTTATTTTTAATCTCTATTTTTAAGAAACATCATTAAATGATAGCATACTAACATTAAGGAATCAAAATAATTATATGTAATTTTTTTATCATATTGTATTTTTAAATTTTTTATTAACTAATTTAATATTATTAATTATTTTGATTAAATAAAAATTTTAAAATATAATTTATTGAAAAAAATTATATATAACTGTCTTAT
>JAMLFT010007841.1:0-14353 GCA_026544285.1 Pachyrhizus erosus | reverse complement strand
TTATTTATTCAAATCAATAAATGAAATTAGATTAATTGATGAAAAATTAAAAATATAGTTTATAAAAAAAATTATACATAATTATTTTATTATTTTTTTAATAATGTAACAAATCAATAAATTTTTAAGAAAATTATTTATAAATAAAAATAAAACTTTAAAGACTTAAAATCAAAAATAAAATATTTTACAAAAATCAAATTATTATTTAATCCTTCTAAAATTAACTTTAAAAACTTATACATAAACAACGCGGAAAAAAAGTTAGTTCACTATAGTTAAGTAACATCGCAGATTAAAAGTATTTTTAGTTTTTAGTTTGTAAGTCATGATATAACAAAATTAAAATAAGCATAAGTTTGAGACTTAAAATTACCTTTAATCTTAACCCAATTCAATCCAATTTGATTTTATCAAAAAGATATTTATTATTGATAAATGAAACCATTTACGTACATCATTTCAAGATTTAAACTTTACAAAGCATACTATATAACGTTAAGAGACTAATTCACTAGAGATTATTTAAAATATGTTTGTATATCAGTTCACACATATCCTAATACACATTCATCCAAATCAACAAGTCTTGTGTCGTAGTTAATAGGTCGTTTGAAGCTTTTTAACGTAAAAACAAACACACTTTTTATTTATTTATTTTAAAAAACAAACACTTTTAATCAAGTATGTTAGCTCGAAACTACATAGTATTACTTTGAAAAGAAAAAGATATCTTAAATTTCTTCGGACGATATAAAAAAAAAATGATGATAATCGACTAAAAGATGTACAAATTAATCGTCTTTAAAATAGAACTGTTTATGGCTCTTACTTTATTTGAAGCTTATCTATCTTTGTTACCTTATGTTGCATTCTTCTTCTGTCTAATGGAGCAATAAGCCACGTGGCAAAACCCCATATAGCTGTTACCGTCTTTACTGATAACGATGTGCCAAATACGGTGGGAAAGGATTTTTCAGAAATAAAAAAATAAGAATGTGATCTTCAAAATTGCAAAAAAAAAAAAAAAACATAAAAATGAAATAGAAAGAAAAGAAAAGAAAATGTCTTTCAATTGCTTTTGCTTCCTTATGCTCACATTGTTCATTGGGCAATTTCCATTCTCTCTTTTGAAAGGCCAAGCCACTACTCTGGCACTGTTTGGTCAAAAGGAATGTTCAAATGGGTGTGGATTGGACAAGTGTTTTCATAGTGGACCATTTCAAACGGAGCAAATAGCATAGTGGGAAAGTTCTTGATGACGACAAAAAATAACTTATTATTAAAGCAGCAGAAGCTTTATTGATAACATTTGATTTTTAAATCCTAAGCCTCTTCTGGGGGGAACTTTTTCCTCCCTAATTGGATTGACCATTATAATGATTTCTAAGTTTTTGGATGATAATTGAGGCGATAAACATATTTCTTTTTAATTTAAATAATCTTTGACAGAAAGTAAATGATAAATTCGTCAAATTATCAAAATTCATTTAAAAAATTGACGTATTTTAATATATATATATTTATATATCAAATAAAGATCAAATTTTTAATCACATAATTAAAAGATAAAAATTATTTAATAATTATAAATAAAAAATATAAACCTCACATTTGACATCACAAAAGATACGCAAATATTTTTGCAAGGTTACCCCTAACCCATATATAATAGTGCAAGTCTCAATCAGACAGTGATGTTAATAAATTGGAATTTAAATTTGGCATACACTTGAATTTTTGGTAGCCAACACTATGCACAAAGTTAGCAGCCACCGAATTGCCTGTCCAATAGGACATGGAACGAGGATATAGCTAGGTCCTTGCTAAGGCATGGAAATTTCTCAAGTTAATAATGGAGGGAACAAAAAATTAAATAAATCATTTAATATCCAACTTTGCTCAATTCAGACGCAAGTCAAGCCGTGTTTCACTTTAATTTCCCATGTCACGTCCATTTTCATTCATTTTTTAAGTTCAAATTGTATCATATCCTTTCAAAGATAATCGTCAAACCCAATCTTGCACAGCAAATAGGAACAAAAGGTGTAAAGGATGCAGATGATATATTTTTTTATTAATTATATTCATTTAATCTATATATTTACATAATCTTTACATTTTTTTCCTACACTTAAAAATTACTTATTTTAATTTTTATACATAAATATTATTTAATTTGTTTGTCTCTGAAAATTTTATTGAAAAGAACTAAAACAAATTTTTAAAAAAATGTTATGAGTTTCAAGTACAAAAATTATAATGTAAAGATTATCCAAATACGAGGACATGAGTAATTAAACATTTTTTTAAACACAACTTGTAAGAAAAAAAGAAATTATGGCTAAGACTACGAAGATTAGTCCCACTGCAGCCAATGATGATGTGCAGGAATGGGTCTCGTGGAGTCGTGGCCTTGTGAGGAAAGACTAGCAAAATTGTTATATACGTATTTCTTTATGATAAAATTGAGGTCATTATACTTTATTTTAAAAACTTATGATTCAAAAGTTGCTTGCTCACCCCAATAATTTGTTACAAAAGATTGTTTAAATAGTTTTGATCAAACTTTAAATAAAGGCGCCACATTAATTGGGGCCAATCGTAAAGCAGTTACAATTAAATGCAAGAATTGGTGAGCAGAACTAATAAAAAAGTGAAAGACAAGGAAGATGAGAAGATTATAGCTGCTGCTAGAAAATGAATGAGTATATATACGAATGATGAGCTTGAAAC
Source organism: Pachyrhizus erosus (assembly GCA_026544285.1). Taxonomy (NCBI): domain Eukaryota; kingdom Viridiplantae; phylum Streptophyta; class Magnoliopsida; order Fabales; family Fabaceae; genus Pachyrhizus; species Pachyrhizus erosus. The sequence continues at coordinate 11,617 of JAMLFT010007841.1, read as the reverse complement.
TAATTGTTTCAAAGTTACACAACTGAGGTGAGGTTCTCTTTGCTTTCATCACTCAACCTAGTGATTGGATTCCATAGTGGAAAACTAAGCTATAAAGCAGAAGGGGTGGAGAATTTACAAGCCATTTTTCCCTAGCGTGTGATATGATAGTGTTCCTACTTCCCTAAAACTAAAGTCGTGTCACACTTCCTAGTAAGCCCTTTTGCATTTCACCTCTTTTACTGTACAAGAAAAGACAGCAAGTGTAATGGCTTTCTCAAGAATAAGACTTAACCAAGCCAAAGTTCACAAAAGATCTGGACTTGAAAAGACCACTAAAGAGGGATCTGGTAGGAGAATCCTGAGGAACAGATTTCATCTCTTCAGGGCTACCCTTTACTTTAAGGATTGTGTTGCCAATTGTTTGCCTAATGGATTCTATGGTCTTGGAATCAACAGGGAAACCTGAAGCCCCACGAACATAGAAAGTGTTGACGGCTTTGCCACCTTTTGTGGCCACTTCTGCCCTTGTAACTGTGAGGCTATTCTCTCTGAAGATACGTGTGACATCAGATAGAAGTCCAACTCTGTCGGTGGTGCAGAGTTCTAGTTTCAAACCCTGAATCAACAAGAAATTTTTTTTTATTAGTCATATAAAATACTAGGAGGCCAACCAAATCGAGGGTAGATGGACAAATGAACCAAAAATACCTAACTGGCAATTGTCTAGAATATATGTAAGAAAAAGCTATTTGCGGTCCAGATGATTTCTTGACAAAAGAATAAAAATTTAGCAGAATTAAAGAGTAAAGGATACTAATCACTAATATAAAATACATGAAAGGGTACTGTTGTTTATTGAGATATTGTTTAGGTTCTGTAGAGCCAACAAAATTGTGACTAATCTTCAAAGTAGACTAAAACCAAACGAAAAAGAAACCTAGTTGAATAAGTCTATTTCATATTTCAGCCTTCAATAAGAATATCAACTTGGCAGTGGGACATAACAACTATAGTCAAAGTCCACCAACTGCATTTCAACTAATCTTGGACCACTATTATTCATATGATATAAAAAAATACACAAGGGTCACGTTCATCTTAAAAGTTTCGGTGAAGATTTAGAGTAAATCACTAGATAAACAAAATAAAGCTTCACATGGTCAAGTATGACTGCATGAATTTCATCATAAACAAGCAAGAAATCACAAATTCAGTAACATTACGGCACTCACCTCAGAAACTCTTCTCTCAATTGCAGCTGCAAGACATTGTATCACTCTTTGTCTTTCTGCATCTGATTTCACAGGGGACCCATCTATATGCTTGATGTAGTATTCCTGCACAAGCAACCATAAAATATTAAGCCAATGTCCTAAAAAGACCAACAGCTCGCACCAAGCAACAAAATGAATCGCACGTCTGTGTCCATGTGTGTTTGTTCAGAACAAGTGATAAATCTGATGTACCTGATATGCTTCTGGCCCCTCAGCATCAATATTTGCATGAAAAACCACATACTGCATGTCTGTCAAAGTACAAACTGTGTCGAAGAGAAGCTTCGGCCTATCCTTACACTGAATAGTAACCACAGAGTAATCTTTGTCAGACCAATTCACAACATTCACATTTGGCCTTTGCTTCTCATCAAAGTCATCATCATTAACTCGTTCATAGTCCCTATCAGCAAACATCATTTGGTGAAGCCTTCTCTCAGTGTGTGTGACTTCATCTGTCACAACCGTCTTAGCCCCCCTCTTCTTGTTGCCACCACCAAGCACATTGCATAGAAGCTCCTTGATTATAGAGAGCCTCTGAGGGTCAGTGATGGCAGACCCGGTTTCTTCATCAGTTACATGCATTACAGCCGCAGCGCGAGTGTTGTGAGTCCACACCTCTGCATTCACTATATTGCACTTGAGGTTGGTCAGAACAGCACTCAGTTCTGAAAGCAGCCCTGGCCTATCACTTCCCATAAGCTCGATTGCAGTGTGGTCCATTGTTTGCTTAACCCCCACAGATCTCATGGGAGAAGTAACACAAGATTCGGGACCAAGAGACTAAAGATATAAATGGAACCAAACACATGGTCAGTGGTTGTTCATTAAAGCAGAAAAGTTAGAGAACACCAAATGAGATGCCAACCTTTCTAATGTAATCCAAAATGGCTTCATCAGTAACCTTGTTTCCATCTTGGCCAGTAACATTAAAAACTGGAGGAACAGAAAAAATAGTCAAATTTCTAACCACCCAAAAGTTAAGATCATCAATGTATTTTGTTGGAGAAAATATGATAGAAACTAACTAATATCAGAGAAAATTATTACCATCCATGAACCATCCACCATCAGAAGATATGTAAGCCTTCGTTATGATGAGGTTTAGATCAGTGAGGATTTGTACAACTTCAAGAAGTATTCCAAGCTTGTTTGCACTATCAACCTGCAAAATTATATTCACTTTCAACACCCCTTTAAAAAAAGTGCCACCCAACTAGGCAAAAGCTCTTCAATCATAGAAGCATAGGGAAGAAGGGGGAAAAACATTAAAAAAAGGAAATAGGCATACCCGTATAACAGTGGCATTCTTGCAGGCTTCATTATCGATTACAACCCTGACAAGACAAGACAACACAAGAGGACAAAGATGTGAAGATGGGATAATTGAAATTCTCTTTTTTCCTTATTTTTCCAAAAAAGAAAGCTAATTTTCTTTCATCAAATGGGAATGAAAAATTGGTACCTGGGAGGGTTCATTCTCCGGAAGAGTTTCTCATATTCATCATCCATGTAGTGAGAGAAGCTCATCTTGACCTCCGACATAAAAGCTATGAGAGAGAAAACAGACCAATCAGAGAACAAAACATGGCAACAGAACCCCCGTAGCCAATGAGAATCAAAAGCAAGACCAACTCAATAAATATATACACATAGAAAGAGAGAGAGAAGACAATGATGGACTAAACCCTCTTTGCAAAATACTAAAACACAGCACTGTGAGAGAGAGAGAAAGAATATATGAGCTGGGGACAAGAGGCTGAGGTGGGTGAAAGAGAGTGGCCAATGGTAAAGAGATGAATAATCATAAAAGAATAACCAAGTGATGAAGAAAACCAGAGCCCAAAAAAGTTGTTTTGGTACTAATAAGCCTCGTGCTGTATGCTTAGCTGGTAATATGCTAAAACAAGGAATCACAGAACAGAACCCATTAGGCCAATGAAACCAAATGAACAAATAACCCACCACTCACATCTCATATCCACACAGATAAAAAAAAAACAAAAAAAAACAAAAAAAAAAGGCATATAAGAGAAACTATGAAAACAAGTAAAAGAAGCAAAGATACATACACACCCAAATCAATAGACTTGAACTAATTGATTCTTTAGAAAGAAAGCCTTAAACTTTCACACCAAAGAAGAAACCCCATGATTGTGTTTCATACGTTGCCACCCAATTGCAGACACAATTCCTCACCCCAAAACAACCACAGAGATTCACAAAACCCAGAAAGCAAAATAAAAAAAAGAACAAAATTTCAGAATGCCCAAAACCGAGAAACAAGATTCTGAGAACAAAGCACGAGAAACCCATAACAAATCAAAACGAAAAAGAAACAAACACAACCTACCCATTGCAGTTTCTGAGGATTCGTGATCTGCCACACCAAAATTTCGTAGGTTCTCTCTCTCAAACAAAGAGGCTCTGCGAATGTGGTGTTGTTACGAAGCAACAAACAGTGTATATATATAATAATAATAATACTAAAAATATATGATTGTGTTTTTGTGAATATAATAATAATTTATGAACACCCTACAGGGATCTCACACACGCACGCACCTTTGATCTTCTCTCCTCTCACATCTTTAACTTAGGAGAGAAATACTAATTATAAATTGTAATAATTAAATAATATTATTTATTTTTCTACATAAAGTGAAAATGAAAAAATGATTGAGAAAAAAAAAAAAGATCCCTCTAATTTATAAAATGAGAACCTCCCCGACACGATGCTCCAAAACCTGCAACTCCGAAAAGTACCCAAAAAAACGCAGACTCTCTTTCTTTCTTTCTTTCTTTTCTTTCTTTTCTTTCTTTCTCTCTGTCTGTCACTACCTTCTCTCTCTCTTTCTCTTACCCGTTTCTGTTACTATTCAAAAACAGTAATGTGTTGTGTGTCGTTATTTTAATTTTAATTAATTCGCGGAAAATGGTAGAGGGAAAGTATGAGGCGCACGTCAGCAACACCGGATTTATGGGGAGGGATAGTAGAGAGAGAAGAATGGAATTTGCTAAAGTGCGCGTGAGGTTGAATGAACATGTGTCATACGCATAAATAGTGGATTTATGGAACTGTTTGATTGCGTTCTGATTTTTTTAAATTCTGTTAAATGCTTTTTGAAAAAAAAAATAATTAAAAGGAAAATGAAAGAATATCCATTTCGTTACACTACTTTAAAAAAATTAACTTTTTGGTAATGTTGGTGTAAAATTTTTACACTATTAGTTACAAATTATTATAAATATAAATTTTAAAATAATTATTTATAAAAAAACAATAAACTTATTAAGTTACCATACTTATGTATCAGTATGTAACTGATGAATATTTGAATAATTTGATATTATCAATCTATTCTAAATAAATTCATTTTAGAAATAATTTTAAAAGTTAAAAAGTAAAAAGTTATTCTAGTTTCTTTTACTCTTTTAAAATAGTTTTCATCTTTTAAAATACTGATAAAACGCACAGTCAAACAATTTTTCATTTTTTATTTTGTTGCCTGCAATATTTAATATTACTAGTAGTTAATTTTAAACACTCCGTTATCAATTTAGTATTTTGAAAAACGAAATACATTTCTAATTTTTTTATTATTAATTGTTGAAAAAATTAAAATCATGAAACTTATAATAAGAATTTGACAGTGGTTAACGATGCTGAGTAAGAGAAAATAATCTCTAATACGTTTGTTTATATGTTATAAAATATCAAGTGTAATATGGAGACAAGTTAAAGTCTATACACCAAAAAAAATATTGTGTTGATAACTTTGTTAATTTTGTATATATAAAAAATTGTTAATTTTTATAATAATTATTTTAAAAATTATATAAACAGTAATTTATGATTAAATAATAATAATAAATTCTAATTTAAATATTTAAAAAAAAACCTCATATATTTGTATTTAATGTTGAAATAGTAGTAGTTGGAGTTGTAAGTTATATATAGTCTCCAAAGTTTAAGGAATGAACCATTGATGAAGGGTAGTCCCGTCGTTGTCTATTTGTCACCGTATCGCCGTCGATAAGGTATGTGTTTTTTTTTTACCATAAACTCACTGCGGTTCAAGTTCAACGTACCCTTCAAATCATTTTTGAATTCCTTAATTATTTTAATGTAATATTAACTTATGACATTTAAATAGGTAAAAAAAAAAAAGGATCAAAATTACTCTGTCACATGCACGTTTGGATTTGCGTTATGAATCAATCGATCCACATCCCTGCTACTGTGTTTTTTGGTTATATTTACGATTAAAATATTTACAATATTTACACCATAGATTCTTTATAATTAAGTTGAAATACTTTTAAGTAAAATTTTAGGTAAATGACTATTTCAATTGTTAAAAATATCATATTATTTTGTTATTAAGTAGTAATGTTTAATAATTAAATTGACATGAAATTTTAAAATTTAAGGATCAATTAATTATTAAATTATATGATTAAGAATGACAAAAATTTTCGTACAAATAGATATTTACATGAACTTGTTTCAATTTTGCCATAAAATATCATTTATGACTGCTATAGATTAGGGAATAGATACTATCCGACTTTTAAAATAGAAACGAAAAGAGGGATCAGTATCTATATTTGAAAAATTAATTATTATGTTTTTTATTTATTTAATTTTTTATTATAATAAACTAAATTTATGTTATAAAAATTATATTTTTATGACTCATTCAATTTAAAGATATATAAAATTAATTTTAGATTTATTAGTCAATACACATATATATATTATAAATTAATATCATTTTAATAGGCAGGTATACCAACAGGACAAGTATATATATTGGATATCGAGAATGGATATAGAATTAGGTATGAGATGGGGTTAGAGAGTGAGTACACGATGGTGAACAACATACCTATCCCCACCTTGTCTCGTTATCATCTTTATGTATCAAAACCAAAATGTCTCACTCTTTTCATATTCAAGGAATAAATTAGTAATTTTTTTTTTAATAACTAAATTATCAACATCTCACATTTTTTGAGATCAAAATAGTCATTTATTCGTAAATTTTTATATGTTTATTTTTACATTGAAGAATTAATTTTGAATTTAAAAATTAAGTTAAAATAATCATAGATAGCTATTGCATTAGATTTATTTTTTGCTAAGTTTTATTACTAACTTGCTTTTATAATATTTGAAAATGAAAATTATTATTGGATGTACTCCTTTATCTCAAAATGGATTTAATCTAATGAGAGAGAGATTAGTTAAGCATTATATAAAAGTTTTAGATGCATTTTACTTACACAATAAAAACATTCAAATGTAAACTACGTCACCTCAAAATCAATTGATTTCAAAAACAAAATTAACCAAAACTTATGTTTCAAAATCAACCTATAACATGTACATCAAGGTGACCAATTTAATGTAGAAATTATTAAACTTCCTTTAGAAAGACATGGATCTAAGGTGACACAAGTTAACCAGACTTGCATTTTATCTAAAATTAATTTTGTTAGTGTTCATCCAAACACACCAATATCATGCATGATAGAGTTAAGAGAAATATGATAGATGAAAATGAATAGTATGAATGAAAATAGATAAAAAAAAAAAAAAAAAAGTTAGTGTAAATTAAAAATGTTTGATTGAAGAGAAACAAATAAGAAATTAAGATAAAAATAGAGATAGGCAAAAATAATTAAAAAATAATACCACTAATTTTAAATTTTTTTTTTGTCCTTCTTACCAAACAATAAATAACTATTTCACCTTCTTACCACTAAATAGTAACTTCTTAAAATTACATTCAAATTGTGGAAATCATATCCAACATGTAGTATCAAACATGCTATATATAAATTATATTAACTTTTTTATTATTCTATAATATTTTATCAAATAATAATTTTATCTCAAAATTTATTATTTGATTAAAAACCCTTATTATATAGATCATATTTAAAAATTCATATATTAAATAAAAAAACTATTCAATACTCTAGTTATATACATAAAAATTGATATAACATATATATTTTGAAAATATATAAAAATAAGATTTTATTGGTTATACATTTACAGTCATTTAATTTTGGTAAAATTTAACATAAATAATTAAAGTCACATATAGTTACAATTCAACAGTTATATTATTAAAAATTATACTATACTTAAAATTATTAATAATGTAAAAATTGATATAATTTATATTATGATAACATACATGTTTTCTTGTAAGTACTGGAAAAATTACGCATTTTGTACCAATATTATTTAATAAAAAATTGTATCTAATAAAGATTAATGTATTAAAATAAATATTGTAATTCTATATTGATAATATGAGGTATTATATTATTATTTAATGTATTAATAATATATATCAACTTTCTATATTAACAAAATAACAGTAGGTATAAAGACAGTGAACTCAAAATGCAAAGATATGAGAATGGGAGTGAGCTTAATAGCTCAATGCAACATAAGAATTGAAAAAAAAACAAACGAAGGAATTAAAAAGAATTACAAGGAAATAAAATAAGAAATAGAGAGAAAAACTTTACCATGTTAGTGGAAAGGAATATTGTTTATGGGAGAAATATGATTAATAAAAAAAAAAAGAGAAAAAAGAGAGAGGGAAAATAAATAAGTAGAATGAGATTGATTAATAATGAATAGTGGTTATATTAAGTCATACTTGACTTATGTACAGTATGACATGTAATTGATTATCTAACCAATTTTTTAATTAGGTAGTTAAATCCTTAACTAAATTCTAACTAACTAACTGTAATAGCTAGCTATAATAATAGGACAAGAGAATCATTTACAAAACACATAATTAATTTTATTAATACAATTTATAACATTTTATTTACTATCTTTTATCTAGGAGTATCACTCCATAATGTTGTTGATTGACCTTTGACGAAGATGCTTGGAGTTGTGAAGCTAACGAGACTCAAAAGCATTTAGGTTTTGGTTTTTATATGTCTTACATTAGTTTATGTTGGCTTTATTTGAAATCTAGATTTAGATTAGCTTTTGGTGTGTGTTATCTTGATGGATTGTATCATGAAGGATGAGTTAACTTTTTTAAATCTTAAGCACTTAATAAGGTAAATTAATAAGATGGAATTCAAAAATGTTAAAATCAACTAAGTTCCTCTAACCAAATAAATTATATATCTAAATAAAGTAGGAAATGTAATAATGTGTGTATTTTTTAAAATTAAAAACTAAATTTATAAATCTTTTTTTAATTTTAAAATGAATGTAAATTTCTTTAAAAAAAATAAATTAAAATTTGTTTTAGCTCAAATTTTCTATGTTTTATTTTGAAAATAAAAAAAAAATACAAAACTCATAATCACTCCAGCAAATCTTAATATTGTCAAATGATTTAGAAAAATGACCTAAACCATTTTCACGAAATTGATCAAACCAACTTAACACATTTAAACCAACTTAATAAGATATTGGTAATGTTGGTTGAGGTGGTGATAAAAAAAATTTACGATGAGGATTTTTCACTATATTTAGGGGATGCTAGATGGATCCTTAAACTTGATGAATATGAGTAAAATACACTTTGTGAATGTTTATACAAATTAAGTAAATTTTTTTATGAGGTGAAATTGTATGTGAACTAATATATAATGCATAGTTGATGTTGTGTCAAGTAGGCACATAAGTTGGGGTTGTTAGGTTTGCCTTCAACCTAGTGTTGGTGGAATTCATCGTGACTAATTCTAAATTAACCTATATAATAGATAAACAAATGAACTCCTTTAAAGGTTAAGAATATTTCAAGTCTTGTCAAGATAAGCCACCACCCACAACCATCATTTTTTAATAAAAAAACAACAATTATTTTGTATGATCAGTCAATGGAATCCCTAAATGGTCATAGGTGAGTTCCATGTTAAAGGATATGTCTATGTTGATCGCTTAATGGTGAAAACTTCTATGGAGTAGAGTCTACATTTTATTGCATGATCATTATTACTATTGTATGATTTTAGTTTATTATTGAATTTCAATGATTGTACATATGATATTATCTTATGTGTGTTAAATGTTGTTGTTATTTGGTTTTCCAATATCATGTTTTAAAAATGAAGATAATTGTTATTAGTTGAGTTTTAAACTATTTGTTACATATATTTAATAAGTTTATCTTTGAGTTGTAGCATATGTGATTGTGATTGTGATTGTAATAACCTCATTGTGTTCATGGAAATAAATGATTAAGTGAGTTAAATCTTTCTCTTGGAAACATTGTAGAGAACATACATGGACATGAATCTTTTTCTTTTCTTTGACCTACATCATGTTTAGTGTTGATAAGCTCTTTTTATAATATTTACCTTTTTTAGAGTTGTATAAATACACACATCAGGTTATTTTATGAGTGAAATTAGGTTCAATTCTCTTAAATAATGTCTCAAATTTAAATCTTATGAATAAAAAAAATAAAAATAAAAACTTTACAAAAAATTATTAACTAAATTTTTTAATAAAAATTAATTATTATTAAAGTTGGTAATATTTTCACACTAATGTAATGGTGATAAATAAAAAATATGGATATTTTAACTATGATGTAAAAATACAGGTATCGTAACTAATTTATATTAAATGACAAAGTGAATGTATTTTGCTTTATGTACAATGTTTTCAAGAAAAATATCAAAATACAATTAATATTAAATTAATAAAAAATTTATAAATAATAAAAATACAAGATAAAATTCAAATTTAAAAGTACTTTATGCTTATCCTAAAGAATTCAATCAACATATCAAAATAAATAAAATAACCTTTTCATTTAATTTATGTATATAAACTCGTCAAAATCATCGTAAGTATTATGATAAACAAAAAAAAAAAACAAAAAAAAACACATAATTATTAAATTTTAAATACAAGTATGTCTATTATGCATTACTAGGGTGAAGAGAGGCGCTTCATGCCTCTATATTTTTAAATAAAAAAAATTGACAATATGATGAAATAGTTACTATATATTTTTTTTAAAAAAAGTTAAAAAAAATAAAATTGTTTAATAAATTGTGTATATTAAAATGGATATTTCTTTTATTATTAGTATAGATGAAATTATAAATATATATCCAAAATTTTCAACAAACATTTAATTTTTAAAAACACTAATTTAAATATGTCCCATGTTTTTTTTTTCATTAAACAAAAACTTAGTAAAATATATTTTATTTGAGAACTCATACAACGCACAAGTATAAATGTATATTAACTAGCTAGGTAAATTATTTCAATATCTTCTTTATTTTACAATTTTTTTTTACTCAGAAACTCCCTATATTTTTAGTGAATTTAATTTTTTTATAAATCATTTTTAATTGAGGATATTCTACTTATCTCTTTACTTTATACATTATTATTATATATTGACAGTTATTATTTTTTTAAAAAGTATACACGCATTTTATATGTTTATGTATAGACCAGATGTATGTTGTTTTTTGGTGACTTGTATAGACCATATATATATTACTTTTAAAAATAATAAAGCAAGATAATAGCAAGAAAAATTAATATAGTTTTCCATTATAAAACAATTGTCAATACTTAAATTTTTCAAGAAAAGTGAGCATCAATTTAATTAACGTACTATAAAAGAAGTTATACAATTTTTTTTTATCTACATGTGCATAACATAAAATTTTCTACTGCCTAAGAGTTAATATGTATATTTACAGCTTCAAGCCACTCTTTAAATCTTGATCCCAGCTTTGAGAAATTTATGAAAAAACAAAACAATAAAACATTACTGTAATCAATGTCATTTGTTAATCGGTAAAACAATTAAGCCTTTACCAAAAAAACTTATAAAAGCAAACTTTACCTAAAAAGATCAAAACAATTAAGCATTAAGCATTAAATTTATCTCTATTTATTGAGTAAAAAAAATTATCTCTATTAATATAAATCTTCTAATAAAATCTAGATTTTTAATAATGTTTATACTAATAGTTTAATTTCTATTAGAAAATGAGTATGATTAAGTTTGGCAAAATTATTTGATAAGTTAGCTAGCAGATAAAAAGTATAATTAACTGAAAATTAAAAGGATGTGTTTTTAGCTAAAACCTATTAAGCTACTTAGTTAAATTAAAAATATTCTGTTGCAAAAAATTAAATTAAAATTATTTGATAAAATTAATTACTAAGCTATCTGACAAATATAAAATAATTGTTATAAAGAAAACATAAAATAACTTAAATGATATACTTATATGATTATTTATATTTTTTTTTACCTTAGAGACAGAACTATAGTTTTAGTTAATAATAATTTTTGCTTATTTTGAATTCTTATCATTTTTTTATT